>PVLC010036542.1:0-15747 GCA_004027655.1 Graphiurus murinus
AAGAACTAAAACTATCCCTTTTTGCTGATGACATGATACTATATTTAGAAGACCCAACAAACTCAACCAAAAAACTTATAGAACTGATCAACAAATTCAGTAAGGTGTCCGGATACAAAATCAATCTTAAAAAATCAGAAGCCTTTTTATATGCCAACGACAAATCAATCGAAAAAGAAATCCAGAAAGCAATTCCACTCACAAAAGAACAACATTCTAAGACAACATTATCACTCTCAGTTTATAGAAGAAAGAACTGAGGCAAACTTGGGGAAGGAAAGCAAAAACATGGGAAGTTGAACCTAGAATCCAGGCTTTTCACCAAGACATTGCCTTGGTTCTCATAACAGACAATAAGAAAGGTTCACTGATTTCTCAGTAAACCTGGTTGTCATGTCTTAGGTACAAAAGAGTGATAGATGTAGAAGGGCTACTATAAAATTTGTTGAAATTATGCATATGATTAGCTATGAATACTTTTTATCAAACACCAAATCAGATAGTGAAGTACAATGTATCATAAACAATGGGGAGAAAGCAATTTATGAGATAATAGGTGAATTCTAAGGCCTCAATTGTTATACTGAGTTAATTCACCACTAATATACTACCAGTATGCATCATAGGAATTTATCAGAGCTCACTAAATTAAAATCTCTGGTGATTAAACTTTTTATTGTTTGATGAGAGGAAGGAGTTACAGAAAAGTGTTTCTTGCCTTCTCATAAAAGCAGCTGATCAGAATGTATGAATATGTGTGAACAGATTAAAACTGTTTCCCAGCCTGGGAAATGCCTGGAGACTGAGACAGAAGGATCACAGGTTTGAAGCCAGTCTCAGCAATTTAGTAAGGATCTCAGCAACCTAATGAGACCCTGTTTCCAAATAATATCAGTCTGAGGGTGTAGCTCAGAGGTTGAATGCCTCTGGGTTCAATCCCAAGTACCACAAAACAAACAAACAAACTTTTCCAGAATGCCATGTTGTACAGAAAATGCTAACACATGAGTTTAGTGTATTGTATAGAAAATGCTAGACCATGTCTATGGTGCAGAGATATTGGAATTCTGTAAGTGTAGTTATGAACCTTTTATCTCAAAACCTTATTCTTTGCAGAAAAACTTCCCTTCCCTTAAAAAGATGTTCAAAAAGCACCAATTTTTTAAAAAAGAGACCATACATGCAAAGGAGGATTAGCATGAACCAGCACAAATGTCTCCATGTAGAATATCACTCTTGGCAGGTGATACAATAATTAAATAGCAGTAACAATAATAATTAACATTCATTAATTCCTTGCTACATGCCAGATAATTTTCCAAGAAATTTACTTGTATTATTTCACTTACTACAAATAATATGACTATGTAGTGAATACTATTATCATCATCTGCATTTTACCAGTTCTGAAAATGTAGCAAGACTGACTGACTGGCTCATGGTCTAAGATCAAGAGGTAGAGCCAGGGAGCCATACTCCTGGACTTATATCTTCACCACCATTTATTCTGTTTAATAATAATAAAATAATAATGAGTGAGGGGAGCATTAACTCTATAAAAATTCTTAGTAGCAGATCACAACTCTAAAACATGCCTAATGATACTACTGGAAGGCTGACTTTGTAGCAATTTATGAGTTGACAGCTGCAAAGCCCTGTGTATCCCTTGAAAATGCTTACTCTGCAAATTCCTGGTGCATCTTCAAGCAGTGCCAAGTGCATGAAGACTTCACACAATCTGGTGGCGTGTGTTTGCTGGTGTATCAAATTTGTGTTTATTCTGGATATACATGAATCACAGAACTACAGGCTGGGATGCTTATGAGAAGAACAATGGTAACTGGTATAGAACAGTGTTCCAAAAATCAGTTTTTAAGTGCAGGCATGAAGTAGGAGTTTAAGACTGTATTAAGGATTTTATGTTCTTGAAGTACCCTTTACTATAAATGAGTAGGCTTCATAGGGCCAGAAGGCCTCAGGCTGAGAAACTACAGGGGAAAAGCAGTGAGGTGAGCTAATTTCACACCATCTGCATTCTGCCCATTTATTCACTCTCAGAAAAACCCATAGATCCTCCACTAGTAGCTGAGAAAAAGACTTAGGAAAGTCTCCTAGGCCCTTGAAGAAGAATAGTTAAAACTAGAAACCCTTCACATAATATGATATGTCTTTATTTTTAAAAAGTCAAAACCCCAAACACTTTGACAAGAATTTATTTGAATATTTCTCTCTTGCATAATTTTCTCTCCTCCCCCCACAACAACCTGGAGCATTTTTCATTCTAGATTGATTGAGATTTGGAATTACTTAAACTTAAGAGGTTGTTTATATGCTTCTTTTCAAAATTAATTGGAATGTCCCTTGACCACAGCCTGAACTCCTAAGATTGTTTAGTTTAGTTTTGTCTTTTCGATTTAGCCCTTTGGTGAAATTTAAATATTTAGTATTATTTGTGAATGTGATTAAAATAATTCAAATTTTTCTTTTAGGAATGAGGATGGTATCCATTCTCCATTCCTAGCAAAAAATGACATGTCACAGAAATAGGCTAAATACCAGATGCCATAGAGTTCCAGGGCAATTCTCTTCACAGCTTGAAGTAACTTGTTAAAATTTCTGTCTACCATCTTGCTGTATTTTTTTTACCTTATTGGAATCCCAATGTTTATGATAAATTTGAGTGAAAAGAAAATTTCATTATTTATCACCATGAAAAGAATTACAATAAAAATAAAGGCTTAATTACCATGTGGATACAACAATTAAAGGAAGAGAATAGAATGGTTATGCTTTATTTGGCTTTGGTGAAATGATACTAAGCCTGATTACAGAGTGCTTGAGTATGATGTTTATCTTATTTTGATGGATTATTCTTTCCTCCAGAAAAAAAATGGCCCTTACTTGCAACTCCAGAGAAATAATTCCTCTAACTTCAAAATACTCAGAGGATACCATAAGTAAGTGTTTTCATATAATTCCCCGTACTGAAAAATATCTGCAGTTGACTGCGGTTTTTAGGACCTCATTTAGTCTTGGGCATTATTTAACATGTAATTTTGATTTTATCTCAGGGGTCCCCTTTAGCCAAGGAAAAAATGTGTGTGTGTGTGTGTGTGTGTGTGTGTGTGTGTGTGTGTGTGTATACAGGAACAGATTAGTATATGTATTTTATAGAAAAAGGTTTTCTGGAAACCTATAATACTGAAATCTGGATCATAAATTATGATTATATTGTATATATTATGTTTTTATAAAAGGTTTAATAATATATCATAATCAGTATTATAATTAATATTAAATAATTATAATTAATTTCAGTTACTGCTTCCCCCAAAAAAATAAAATTAAAGCATGCTGTGTATAAGAGGCTATAGTTGAATCCTGGGGCTACTGAGGAATTAAAGTTGCTAATATGGCAATACTTCTCCCTTCCTATTTTTCTTTGTAGTTTTTTAAAAATTTAAATCTTAGACTTGTAAACATTTTCTTCTAAAGAATTTTGGTTGAAGTAAAGATGGAGGAGGAAACTATAAAGTAGAGACAATTCAAACTTTGAAGCACTTTTGATACATTGCATAAAGAATTCAACCTACTCAATATAGACAGACATCACAGACTTAGAAAATATCGTAGAGGCATGGGATATTTGCTTTCAGTAAATCCAAAACAGTGCTCTATTTAGTATTTTCCCTCCATCTTTCCCTAGAAAGAAAATTAATTCTCTCTAAACCTATGGAGACCGGGCAATAGTTAACAATAGAGTCCACCAAATGAAGAACACTAGGTGGAATAGATGCGCACACGTAGTGCATCAGTATGCTTCTAAGACTTGGTTTTATTTCTTGGCCAAGCATCCCTTTGATGTTTTATTGCTGCTCTGTGCAGGTAGAAAGAAAGATGTAAGAAGGCCTATAAGTACCTACTGATGTCTGATTGCCCAGTTTAGAATGCAGCCTCATCTTTTCCTTCCAACTAAATTTATTTTTCTATTTTTGGCAAGAAGGAGAAGAAAGGAGGAGAGGAGTAAGGGAAAGAGGGAGGAAGGGGGAGGGGAAAGAAGAGAGGAAGAACCACCAACTTGAAAAGACAAGCTCTTTCTCAGTACATGTTAATCCCCAACTCATACTACCCACACACTGCCACTGGTTTTGTGATGAACTCTAAAGTTGTGCTTCTTGGCATGAACACTGCATGCGAACTGGGGATTGAAGGGTGAAACTCACAAAATTTGTTTGGCTTTGAATTCAAAGAGTTTCCCCAGAGGTGAAAGGTTTGTGTATCAGCAAAACAAACATTGATTTATATTTTTTCTTTCTCAGATATCTTAAAGTGTAACTTGAAATAGGTCATCTTTTCATCTCCATGACTTTGTTTTGCTCAAAATGCCCGTTTCAGCTCCTTTTAGGTTTAAGTAGAGACTTGTTGACCCTGGATGCCTCTATTCACGTTCTTACTCCACCTCCTGAAACCATGCACACCAGGCCTGCTCCCACACCCATTTCCATATAGAGAGCGAGGCTTCCAGAGCTGTCTTTCTAAACTCCAGTTCAATGAATCATCTATAATTTCAGGTTCCTGGTGACTGGTGAGAATTCACCCCCAAGGACACATTGTTTTCCACAATCACAATCCATATGGTGCAAACACAGAGACAAAGCTTAATAATCTTCTCTCCCACTAGCAATGGAACCACGTTGAACCTGAAGTCTCTGTACACATTTCAGAAAGACAGAAAGTTGTCATTTTATCTTTAGTCTGGTGATGTTATGGATTTACACAAAGACACTTGGAAGTTGCCACATTACTTTTAAGTGTTTACCATGTAAACATACCAAAAATGGACCTACAGAGAAAATGATCAAAACCAGGGGAGGAAAGTGATTTTATTTCTTATAGTATGTGACCCCAATTCATTGTTTTATTCTGTCTCTTACACATCAGCACTGACTACTGACATGAACTTTAAAATTCTTGAGGGCCAGGCGTGGTAGTGCATGCTTATAATACCAGTACTTGGGAGGCTGATGCTGAGACTGGAGGATTACAGATTTGCAGCCAGCCTCAACTATTTAGTGAGACCCTCCGCAACTCAGTAAGATCCTGTTTCAAAATAAAGAATAAAATAGGACTAGGGGTGTACCTTGGAGGTAGAATGCCCCTGAGTTCAACTCCCAGTACCAGAACATACATACATACATACATACATACATACATACATACATAAATAAATAAATAATAAAATTCTTGAGGGTTACAAAGAGCCAACACAAAGGATTTCTAGCTCTAACCACATACCACAAGGAGTCTAAATTTCCATTTGTCTAGATTGCATGAATTTGTCTTTTTTACCATACTGTATATGGTCAATAAAATTGCTATTCTATGTGGTCTCATTTTCTTTCTTTCTTTCTTTTTTTTTTTGTGGTACTGGGGATTGAAGTCAGGGGCATTCTACCTCCAAGCTACACCCCCAGCCCTAGTTTTTATTGTTTATTTTGAAACCGAGTCTCACTAAGTTGCGGAGTGCCTCACTAGGTAGCTGAGGCTGACCGCGAACCCGGATCCTCTGGTCTCAACCTCCCGAATGCTGGGATTACAAGCGTGCGCCACCATGCCCGGCTCCTATGTGGTCTCATTTTCTTTTAGAGAGAACTGAATATGATAGATGGAATTTACATACCTTTCCATTTACAAACACTAAACTTTGACCATCAGAACCGAACTAGACTAATGCTCATGTAAGTGGATCTTTATGGAAGAGAAATTAGTTTCAAAATTGCAATAAAGTAGTTGGGCTTGGTGGTGCATGCCTGTAATCCCAGTATTTGGGAGGTTGAGACAGGAGGGTAGCAAGTTCAAGGTTCAAAACAAAAAGGGCTAGGGGTATAGCTTAGATGTAGAATGCCCCTGGTTTCAATCCCTGGTACCAAGAAATAAAATATAATAGCAGTAAAGTAAATAGGTATCAGGAATATAAAACAGAGGAGACAGTATGGAATAATTAAAAACTTACTTATTGTGGGTTCAATATTAGATGCTGGGGAATAGGAAAGAATGGTGGTCTAATGAGCCTCTTCTTTTCCTCTGCCTCCAGATTCACTAATCTGCTTACAGTTGCTCTACTTGATGGTGCATCATCTCTTAGCCATCTATTGTAATAGACAAGTACTTTGGTTCTCCATCTCTGGTCTCTCCTCATTCTAATGTATCCCTTACATTGTAGTCAACTTTGCTTATTTAAAGTATAGTTCCCATTGAACATTTTTACCAGGACATTTAAGGCCCATCTCAATCTAGCTCCAGTCTCCCTTTTCTTTTCCTCTCTGTTGGAATTGCACAATTCCAACAATTTCTCTACCCCATTATGTCTTTCTTGCTTGGGCAAATTCCTACTTATATGTCAACTCCTTTTCCAACTCCATATCCTTCATGGAGCATTCCCTAACTTTTCCTTTTGCATTCTTACTTTTATTGTGTAGAATTATTTCCTACCTTCTCTCTTGAGCCGGACAATAACCCTAGATTGTCTGAATGACCTTCCAACCTGGCTCTCCTCCAGGAGACAATAAAACCCATTTGTTTCTGCACTCCTAGAATGTTGTAGGGGACAAGGGATGAAAAAAGGGGAGCTACAAAAATAATCCTCAGGACATATTCCAAACTCTGACGAAAATTTACAACTATTTGAACCAAATTTTTCTACACCTATTTCTCTTGGCCAGGTTGTGTGTGTGTGTGTGTGTGTGTGTGTGTGTGTGTGTGTGTGTGTGTGTTTGCTTTTATGTTTTACAATGTTTTTCTTTACTTCTTTACTTTTAATTATTTTTATTATAATGTATTCATATTTTAGCTACTTTTTATCTTTTAGAGATCTGTAGTTTATATGACAATAAGAAATAATGTTTTTATGTACTGTAATTGTATTTTTTTTTAATAAGGAAAGACTCAAGTATTTGTAATGTGTTGTATATCCTAAGGCAGGAATGAATTCTCAGTTTTTAGAAAGCAAAAAACAAGTTTGGCTAAATAATTATTAATAGGAAATCCTTCCCTCCCTCCCTTCCTTCCATTCTTTCCTTCCTTCCTCCCCCCTCTCTTCCTCTTCCTCCCCCACTCTCTCTCTCCCTCTCTCTTTCTCTTTCATGGTATTGGGTTCAACCCAAGGTCTTACATCTGCTAAATAAGGGCTCTGTCACTGAATTATGTCCCCAGCCTGAAATGTTTACATTTAGGTATATATTTTACATGGTGTTTTGACTTGAAATTAAAAAAAAAGAAAAGAAAAAAGGGAAAAAAAGGGAACTTTGGTGCTTTCTTTTTTATTTATAAACATAGTTCCTAAAATATTATTTGTAAACATAAAACTGAATGAATGCATTTTTTAAGTTTTAATTTTTTCTTATTTTGATCTCAGGTGCATCCAGGCTGGATTTACCTTAATTCTTAGTTTATGAAACAGTCTTGTCACTAATCTATACATGGCTCCTGTTTTTAATTCATTGAGCTGCTCATTCATACAACATATTAATAGTATAATATACTCATTCATGCCCTAAGCACCAAATTTGAAAGACAGAACCTGTAAAATATCTTATCTACAGCCTTTTGGTTCTCTGCCAAGCCATCTCAACTCCTTTAACCTTCAGTGACTACTATCCTAAACACTGTGGTGACCATTCCCCCATTTTCCTTAATTTACATTTTTTTTAGTTATTCCTTCCTATGTTTAAAGGATGCTTTTATAGTTTTTAATGGAAAAAATCCTGGAGAGTTCTCCTATTAAAGATGCAATTTATAGCTTTCCAAATTTAATGAAAATTAGGTATATCTCTATAGTAACTGATCATTTGAAAGATGACACTGTCAAATGATCTTAAAACTAATAAAGAGAAATTTGTCATGTGACCAATCTACTGTATTGCCTAAAAAAAACGCCTATTCATGTAAATTTTTCCCTTGAACATATTGTTACTCAGCTGGATGTGGTGGCGCACGCTTGTAATCCCAGCATTTGGGAGGCTGAGACCGGAGAATCCAGGTTCGCAGCCAGCCTCAGCTACCTAGTGAGGCACTCAGTAACTTTGAGACCCTGTTTCAAAATAAAGAATAAAACATAGAGCTGGGGGTATAGCTCGGAGGTAGAAGCCTCTGAGTTCCATCCCCAGTACTGCAAAAAAAAAAACCAAACATATATACACACTACACACACACACACACACACACACACACACACACACACACACACAGTCACATAAACTATAAAAGGAGAATGAAAAAAAATTGGAAAACACACCCAAATTGACATATCATTGACTTAATTTGTATGTGATCCTAAGGGAAAATGCCATTCTTAACCAAATAGTGGGGTAGTAAGATTGCAGCTCCCTTTCTTCCTGTGATTTGCCATATGATTTCTGACTTATGGCTCAAATTGTTGGATTAGTGTTTGATGGACTCAGTTAACAGATTTGGGGTTTTTCTCAAGCTTGGTCTGCTTTAATCTCCTCATCAGTAAGGTATCTAGCCCTATTTCCCTTAAAAGAATAATTTGGTTATTCTTATAGCTTCTTTCAAAATAATATGTGGCTCTGTTTTCTTAATATCAAAGTCCTACAGATTGATAGATATTTTGTAAAAATACTAATAATTCATTTAAAGCATGCTCCCAAGTCTACTCTTGAAATAGACCTCTAAAGTTCACGTGACAGACACTCTGGCCAAATAAGTGCTGATGTTTATAAAGAGTGCAGGAATTTTTCCAAATCCCAAGGATTTTTCTGTGATAGACTTTCTTCTTGTTGCTGTGTTACTGACAGTATGCTCATTTACAATTAATTCATTTAACTGATGAATGTACTTGACATTCTGTACCTAAACTTCTAATCACGAAAATCCTGGTGATCTAAAACCTTCTTTGACGAGAAATCACTGCTGGAAGTCTAATAGCAAAATGTCAGCCATAGTGGGACAGCCGTGCTCACTGAGGGCAGTAAGTCCATCAGAAGCTCCCCAAACTGGCAGACATGCATGCGACTCCTGTGAGCCAGAGTGTAAATCTAAACATTGTACTTCCTATCTTTGTGTTACAGAAAACTGTCCCTTAATTTCCAACATTGTTTTCAAATCTTTAATTATAGTCTTTACAAGCGGGTTAATACTACAGATGTAGCTGGGCGTGGTGGCGCACACTTGTAATCCCAGCATTCGGGAGGCTGAGACCGGAGGATCCGGGTTTGAGGCCAGCCTCAGCTACCTAGTGAGGCACTCCACAACTTAGCAAGACCTGGTTTCACAATAAAGAATAAAAAATAGGGCTGGGGGTGTAGCTCGGAGGTAGAATGCCCCTGAGTTCAATCCCCAGTACCGCAAAAAAAAAAAAAAAAAAAAAATACTACAGATGTTTCTAATATTTGATGAAAAAAAGGAATTTGTAGGTCAGTGAAGTAAAATGCAGCTTCTCTAATTTGTTTTTAAATTTCATAAGGAAGTTATTATGTAGGAAATCCTCTTAGATATACTAAACTATGAAGAATGTGATCTAAAAACTCAGTGAAACCTTATAGTAATAATTCATTTTATTCCTTGGTCCAGTTCTTAGTTCTTATCTATAAAATTATATACTATCAAGCTGGGCCTGGTGGCACATACTTGGAATCCAGGTACTTGGGAGGCTGAGGCAGGAGGATTACAGGCTCATGACCAGCCTCAGCTACTTAGTGAGGCACTCCACAACTTAGTGAGACCCTGTTTGAAAACAAAGAATAAAAAATAGGGCTGGGGATGTAGCTCAGAGGTAGAATGCTCCTGAGTTCAATCCCTAGTACTGAAAAAAAATTAATACTATCAAATGATTATTTCTGTGTGCATATCAGTCATGATGCTTCTTGATTTGAAGTGTAAATGATTTAGTGCTCAGAATTATCAAGGCTTGATTCTAACTAAAAAAGTGCAAAAATTACTTGATAGATGACACTTTTATGAAATTCAAATTCTGATTAAGGAGAACCACTTGAAATACAGCTAATTTGAATGCACAACTACAATTGCAAACTACTTTATTAAAATGCACCTAACAATTTAGTTCAAACTACAGAAGGAACTTGCACTTTAAGATGAATTTTTATGTTGAAAACATCTTTAAATGATCAAGATTTTTAACATTTTTATCTTTTTCAAATGAAATCTCAAGGAACACCTGCATTCAGTGAAATCTGTATTCAGATTTCATTCTGAATAAACACCTCTATACACCATTGTAGCTAAGGATATTGTATCCTGAATTACAAACCTAAACTCAATACTTGGTTCTGCCTTGTGTTAGCTGTGTGACTTAGGGTAAGATATTTAACATTTGTAGGTTGCAGCTTTCTCATTTCTAAACAGAGTAAATACAAGAGCCTCTTTTAATGGGCTACTTTGAGAAGTAAAGGTGATGATTTACACAAAATGTTTATTAGTAGAGTTTCTTGCAGAAAGTAAAGCTCAAAAGCACTGGGTATAAGAACAATATTTATAATGATGATGATTTCAAATAGTAGGAGATGCATGACCCATCATCCACCCTGCACATGTGAAATATCTGAACTGAAAAGAACCTTGTTTTATAGAGGAAAAGCCTCACTGACAACCCCAGGATGTCAGCTCTTTCATTCTATAAACAAGTAACTAGCTTTACCCCTAGTCCCTGCCAGTCCATTTTAGGAGTAGGTAATACAGAGAAAGTACTGATAAAGTCAAGGTGAAGAGAAGCTTTTCTCTAATGAACAGAGAGTAATCATGCATGACAGAAGAGCAAAGTTAAATTGCTTTATTAATTGCTCAGAAAATCAATATGAAGTTTCTATCCAAAGAGCCTCTTACATGCTGAGAGTAAAAGGTTTTAAAGCTCACAGAATAAAAGGCTCTGGCCCCCAAGGCCAGGATGTGTCAGTACTTATGTGTGGACACGAAATGCCTGAGGAACGTGAAAGCAAATTATCCCAGGGACTGCCTTAAAATGTTAGGGGGGTCATCTTGTCAAAACAGTGATTGCTTAGAGAGAAGACTAATAGGAATAGCAATAAATTCAACTGGATATGATGTCATGACCGTTTAATGTAATACATTGGACCTGACCTCCTACCCATCTGAAAAGAAGGTTCTTTGACAGAACTTAGTTCAATAATAAGGCTCAACAAAATAAGCTACAGTCATTCCTTAGCTTTCAAATAATTCCATTATGAACTTGCATTTTAAAATTATAATGATGAAAACATATTGGAAAAATATGACAATCCTCAAAATACTATCACTATCTTGTTTAAATCCTTATTGTCAGACTATTATTTTAATAAGACTCATAATGTTGAAAAATAATACAACCATATATAACATACCTCTAAAAAATATTCTAAATGCTTTCCAAGGTTGGTGAAAGAAATCTTTAAATTCTATATTTTACTATCTCTGAATAAAAATAATTTTAAATTGATGTCTTATTTTGTAATTAAATATATTTTACATTCATGAATACTTTGATGTATACCAGGAACATACAATTTTAGTCAACCAGAATTTATTGATGAATCTGCCATTATATATAAAAAATTAGCACTATGATCTTCATGCCATGATTTTCAGAGCAACACAAGATTTCATAGTTGTCAAAGCGACCGGTGGCAACAGTAACAATGGATTTACTACCCAGTGGCCACACAGAAGATATCAAACACTTATGCCAGGATGATGTGAGTCCCAAACCTAGTTAAAAATTGCTTAATTCAAATCTCATTTGAATGGAACTTATATCAAATTTCAATTCAGCTTTAACTAACAAAGTTTATTTTAGAAGAGCAATATTTTTGAACCTCAAGTGACTTCTAGCTAAAATAAATATTTCATTTGATATACCAAATGACACTGCTTATATTTATAGATATATGTATGTATATACAAACACATGGTAATGTAGCCTTTTAAATCATCTAATTGGAAAAGATTAGGTATATTACTGAAATGTAACATTAAAATGGTGAACAGATTAATGCCCTAACAAGTTTGAACAACTCTTATGTCCTATCTGTCATAATAAATCATTCATTGGCTGAGATTAGCCTTTTGAGCCAAGATTGCCAGAGACAGTAATGTGGATTGGGCCTCAAGGAAGAATTTTCTATCTATAACTACAAAGATGCCAGATACCTTGGGCTGTTCTTCCCCAATGTTGCAAAATGCACATAAACATTGAAAAACTAACATAGGTTCCTTTAAACTAAAAAACATAAGAACACAGTCAGATTTGGGTTTAACTCATTATTGTCACCAAGACACAATTAACATCCTTCATGGTCCTTTGAAGATACATACACAAATATCTAATTATTACTTTTGAATTACTCAGTATATGTTTCATGGCAGTACTTCTGAACCATATTTTCCTTTAGTTTTTCTTTTTCAAAATTATCAAACAGAAAAAAATAATAAAACTTGTTGATGTTAAAAACTGCTCTTTCCAAAAACAAGCAGAACAAAATTCCACAAACTGTAAGAAAGTTGTTATAAACTCTTCTCTATCTGAATATATTGTCTAAAAGAATTCAAATAATTTGAACTATTTTTGTAATTGTTTTCAGCTATTAAGTATGTACATAATAGGTATGGAAAGGAGCAGGAAATCAAGAAAACAAACATTTGCCTTGAAGGAGTCAAGATGTAGATGAGCAGGCCATTAACAAAAGGGAGTACATTTCTCTTATTTCAGTCCATCAGAGATTTGGGTTAAGCTAATTGAAAATATGCTTCAGGACACACATGGAGACAGCATTTGGGAGAAATGGAAAGGCAGAAAGAAAGTGACTGGGAGCAATTTCCACTTTTAAAATTAACCAATAACCTCAGGATTTTAAAGGTACTTATATAGAGAAATAGTGTTTTCGGGTTTTGTTTAAAAGTTGACCTCAATTTTTTCTTTAATTTGGAACATAAAATTTGTAACTTTCCATCTAAATCAGCTTAAATTTAGAGATACTTTAATAGTTAAGTCAAATTTTAATCAAATTTAGACATTTGGCTTTTTAAGAAAAACATAACATTGGTCAGTTTCTCCATCTGGAACATGTAAGATAAGAATAGAGGCCACAAGGTTGCTGTCAGAATCAAATGTGGGGTCAATTTCATTCAGGCTAATAAAAAAGAGGGTTTTTTTTGTTTTGTGTGTGTGTGTGTGTGTGTGTGTGTGTGTGTGTGTGTGTGTGTGTGTATGGGACTTGGGGGAATGGGATTGAGGAGTGGCTGGGAGAATGGAAAAGGGACATTGTGTAAAGGTATTTTGCAGTTTACTATTTAGACAGTTGACCTATCTAAGTTGATCCATGCCTTACTTTATAAGATCTATTATGCTGTGTGACTCCATTCTGACTGCATATCAGTGTCACTTACCATGACTTTTACAATTCTAGCTCACCCTCAGAGGTTGTAATTCAGTCAATTTCACGGTTCAGTCCCAGGACTCCCCAGCTTTAAAAAGCTCTATGGGTGATTCTGATGAGCAGCCAGGGTTGAGAACCACCATAGAAGACAATGTTCCAGTTTATTTGTTCCTGGTGTAATGCTATTATCTGAACTTCAGTAAGAGATAGAAAGAGGGGAGGAAAGAGAGAGAGAGAGAGTGAGAGCGAGAGGAGAGTGAGAGCGAGAGGAAAGAGAGAGAGCGAGTGAGAGAGCAGGCTTATAATTTTGGATAGTGATCTTATTAGGAGAAAAAAAATGGGACCATGTTTCTTGAGAAATGATTCAGACCTTCCAGAAACTTAATGCATCAATAAAGTACTAGTAAAAAGATGAACAAGACCCTGAGAACACTATAGTACAGCTCATTTAGAAACAGCACCCCCCACCCCTGGGAAACCATGTAAAGGTATATTTTCAATGTTGAATAGAACTTTATCATAATTAATTACCGTTATTGCTTTGTGCTGCATTATATAGAATAGCATGGTGGGAATGTGCAGTGGATTGCAATAAGTGGCATTAATAGGTGCACTTGCAAGAATACATAGAATAAGAATGAAAGTATGAGTTCAGGCAGGACAATGAGAGAGTATGGGCAACACTAGCAGGACTTTGGTAGCAAAATATTCAAATTATTGCACAAATCCAAAAGCAAAGCATGCAGGAAAAGAATGCCTTTGTAGTAAGAATGATGGTGTTAGTATGAAGAGGAATTTTTGAGACAATAAAAATATAGTTAAGAAGATACAGTAATAAAACCAGAAGAGTAGTGAGAATAAAATGGATTTTTTAAGATTGGCGATTCAAGTTAAAAGCAGTCACACTGATAGTTTTTAGCACAAGAAAGGAAGGCCCTGATGGGCTTGAAACAGTCACCACAGTTTCTAGGTATAAATCTTCTTAGTTGGTAGATCACAGATACCCTAGTTGTACTTAACTTTTGTACTTCAAGTGAAATAAATTTCCCTAGAGAGATTCCTTTCCATTTTGCAAATTGGTTTTTCCAAGAAATTGTAATTGGATATAGTTTCCCCTTAGTGTCTATCTTTTGTTTGGTATTAAAAAAAAAAGAAAGAATGGGGATAAGTAATGAATAAGGATAGAAATACAGAAATACATGTCCCATCCATGGATGAGATCGTCCTGTCCTTGCATCCTTTATAATTTGACTCAAGTTAAACTGCTTGCTATGAGATGTAAAAATATGTATAAGATTTTTAGTCAAAACAGAAGACATCTAAATGAGACTCACCTGAACATCAAGTAACTGGAAAAAGTTGATTTTCTGTTCCAATTCTGGTGCTAATTATTTGCTTTGATCAACCTTTTATGTCTCAGTTTTCTCATTTGTAAAGGGAGGAGTTTGAATGAAGTTAATAAGACTCCTTTCCTCCCTACAGCATATGAATTCCCATGAGATGTTACATAAATCACCCTTAACGTTTAATCTGCCTGAAATTTCACTTTTCCATGAAGCCTCCCTAAATTGATCTAAAGTAGTCAAGTGATCCACCCATATGAAGATTGACTTGAAAATTAAAGAGCTTCAGGTTTTAAAATCAGGCCTGAGTTTCTAAGCATAAAGTTAACATATGCGAGACTTGCACATGGAACAAATACAGTGTGTGTTTCTGCTGGACTACTGAGGCTTCCAGAGGGTGCTTCTGCTTCAGAGAAACAGTGATTCCACTCAGGAGCCATCACCTTCCTTGTGTTGGTTGCAAAAGTTGTTTAGGTACCATCGAGCAAAAACCTACATTCTCACCATCATGATTTTTTGGAAGGAAAACTTTAATTTTTTTCTGTACCATAACCAATTACATATCTGAAATATAGCAGATAAATGGGAATGAGGGTTTGCATTTCTTACAGTTATCAATGCTAGCAAGAAAAATGTGCACTGACGTCAGTGACGGTTCTGAAAGAGTTAGTATATAGAGACTGAACTCCAGCCAGGTGTGGCACATGCCTGTAATCTCCGTACTGGAAAAGCTGAGATAGGAGAATCAAGGTTCAAGGCCCGCCTCAGCAACTAAGCAAGACCCTGTTTTAAGAATTAAAAATAAACCTCTATCTGAAGTGTAGCTGGCAAAAATTTTCTCCCACTCTGTAGGTTCTCTGTTGAGGTTCTTGATAGTTTCCTTTGCTTTGCAGAAGCTTTTCAGTTTCATGCAATCCCATGGATTGATCTTCCTTTGAGCTGCCTGTGCTTTTGGGGTCCTGTTGAGAAAGTTTAGACCTGTGCCTATGTGTTCAAGT
>PVLC010036544.1:0-15738 GCA_004027655.1 Graphiurus murinus
GATCACATCAAAGTCAATCACTAAACTGACCAGGGGATAGGGGGAGGGTGGGTGGGAATTGGGGAAGGGTTAATGAGAAATATGTGCATGGATGTCTTTACCTGTACTAGCTTGTACCCAACAAAAATGTGTAATTAACCCTGTTGTACCCAAGAAATGTATAAAAATCCATGCTAAAAAAATAAATAAATAAATAAATTAAAAAAAAATGTATGAAGTAACTTCTGAAGCTGTATATACCTTATTGAATCCTGTAGTGCTGCTCTTAGGCCAGGAATAGGAATGCAGATTAAATCTACTTTTTAAGTACTTAGCTTTCCTAAGGATGAATATATTGCATGTTCATGATATGAATTTTGAGTTAATTTATTTGAATGGATTAAATGTAACTATTTTAATGTTTACATTTTTCAACATATTTTAAAGCAGAAGTATTAATATTTTTGAGTCTCTTTCAGGTCCTAGTTATAAATCTAGTTTTGTAGCTATTCGGAGATCATCGGAGTTATCCAGCTGTTAAGAATGCAGGACAGGGACGGGGAACGATGTATGTTAGAGTATATAATAATAGAATATTCTCTATACAGTACTTACAGTTATTTAATTAGTACAAATTCCTACTGGATGAAAATACAAGAGTCTGTATTTTGGCTCCTGATGCAAGTTTCCAATATACTTTACTTTATATCATAGCAAATTCATAATTTATGTCAGTTATTTCAGTTAGTATATGAACTACCCTGTGTTTTCATAGGCAGGAAATCCTACTGTCCCCATAAAGGTACTGTGTAGATATTTTATTCACTTGAAGATTTACATTAGAAGTCTGAATCTTCATAAGTAATTAATTCATACAAGTGGAGAAAGGCAATGTATTTTGAGTCAAGCAAATTGACAACCAGGATAAGATACTCTTTTATTACTTAACACTGAGAAAACAGTAGGAAGATAATAACTGGTATTAATTACGAAGGATGTTCAAACATGCCAACTAGATAGGAAACAGGAAATATTGTGGTGAATACTGAAGATAGGCCTATTCTTTCCTCTTTTTCCTTCTTTTTTTTTAATGGGGATGATGGAACTTGGGTCTATAATTCATTCATTTTAGAATTCATAAGTAATTTCCAGCTACATGTATGTTGTTTACTTACTTTTCATAGGAGACTTTTTTTAAAGTTTTGTCTATATATGCTTGTATCCTAGGATGTTAGGATTTATATAAGAACTACTAAATGTCACCATATTTATATTTATGCATTCTTTCAGAATTGCACATTTTTAAAAGTGTCAATAAAACCTTCATCTTCTGGCCTGTTACAGTCAGGATCTGCTTGTATCCTTGTGTCTCAGCTTCTCCCTGTCTGAAAGCACATTACTTATGCCTTCCTCATTTCACAGAGGCTGACCATTAGCATTCCCTTCCTTTGACTCAGAAGTCCCATAACTTCTTCAACAGATGTATTCTTATAGATTACTTACCAGGGCCTGGAATATTCTTATAGATTTCCTGCTAGACCCCACCTTAATTACATAATTGTTTGGGGAATGGATATGTTGGATTCCTTCCCAGGTTCAAGATTGCTACAAATACCTTCCTCCATATTTTAACTAACACTTTGTTTCTTAATGGATGATTGCTTATACTGAAATACATTGATTACTTATCTTTTCTGATCTCCTTAAGCTTGTCTATTTCTTATCACCATTCCTAGCATAATGTTATTTCTCTAATCCATACAAACGTAATGGTTGAAAAGTGATCATGGTCTTGAGATTATAATGTCTCCTCTAAATATATTTATTGGTGTATATATTTACATTAATGTATTGCTTAATGCTGGGGATACATTCTGAGAAATCCACTGTGAGGCAGCTTTATTGTTTGAACCTTATGGAATGTATTTACACAAACTCAGATGCTATATCCTATGTACACCTGGCCTATACATGGGATTACCATTGTATATGCAGTCCTTTGTTGACAGAAACATTATGCAGCCTATGATTTAAAATATGCATATACATACATATATTTCTTTTATCTATACTCTATATATGATGTACTTAAGGTATATAGTACACATATCCTCCATATATTTTATATATTATATATCTATGATATATATGAATCAAAATACACACATAGGCTGTACATGGTGGCTTGCTTCTAAAATCCCAGTGCTTGAGAGGCTGAGAGAGGAGGACTGCAGGTTCAAGGCCAGCATCAGCAACTTAGAGAGACCATCAGCAACTTAGCAAGACTCTGTTTCAAAAATTAAAATAAGTAGGTCTGGGGGTGTGGCTCCAAAGTAGAATGCCCCTGGGTACAATCCCCAGTACCAAAAACAATAGTAATAATAAAATAAAATACATACATATATATATTTAGTCTGATTTATTTATATGTATGTATCTAATGAAGAAGGGACTTTTTTTTTAACCTCTTAAAGACCATTACCCAAAAGCTAAAGCAGTGATCATATGTAGAGGTAAAATGCTGAAAATATTATATTCCCTTCAGGAATAAATGCAATGGAATTATCAATATAAAATTCAGGATATTATCTTCTTCGGAGTAGGAAAGGAAGATGAGTCCAAGACAGGACACAAAAAGACTCTTTTTTTTTTTTTTTTTTTTTTTTTGTGTGTGTGTGTGTGTGTGTGTGTGTGTGTGTGTGTGTGTGTGTTACTGGGGATTGAACCCAGGGGCATTCTACCTCTGGGATACAACCCAGCCCTTTTTATTTTTTATGTTGAAACAAGGGCTGTCTAAGTTGGGAAAGGTGTCTCTGAGTTGACGAGGCTGGTTTTGAGTCCATGATCCTCCTGTCTCAGCCTCCCAACTACTGGGATTACAAGCATAGCGACCATATCAAGATACAAAAGGGCTCTTCTAATGAATGAGTACAATCTCCATTATAACTTGAGTGATAGAAAGGTTGATTTTCTCTTTATTGCTATTTTTTAGCTGTATCCTATTTTTGAGTGCTTTTTAAGGTCTAATATCATTTGTGATGAAATATTTTAATGTATAAATGGGAGATTTGCTATACTGGGAGACTGTAGAATCCTTTTTGAAGATGCTTATCTGTGAAAGATTGAAGGTAAAAGATGATTTTCTAGAGGTTCATGGGAATATGAGTGACCAAAGACTTGCATATGCATTGCGATTTGTCCTATTCTGTTTAGCAAAGAGGAATTAGCCTTTAGGTAGGGTTTCCCTTCAGATAGGCTGGCAGGAGGACAAGGTTAAAGAAAACTCACAAGGTCCCTCGGTGATGGTTAGTAGAGTCAATATTTTTCTTGTGGAGGATTGAATATTAGAGCTTATTGAGAATATTAAATGAACACAGGAAGCACTATAAACATTTGCAAAGGATTTTGAAATTAGAGGAGAAAAATCATCCATTTAATATATAAAAGAAGTTTTATAAAGAGAAGTTTGTTTAAAATATCAGCAAGTTCTGTGAAAGACTTCTTAGGTGCTCATGAGACTCTTAGAAGCCTTTGATTACAATCATAGGAAAACGTCTCCAAGGGTAGCCTTGCAAATTTAAACACACAATACAGAAGGATAAATAAAGCAGGGGATGTTTAAGGGAATCTCCTCCAGGGTTGCCAACCAAATTGCCTGGTTGTATTCAAGGCTTAAGCTTCTCCACAGTAAATTGAGAGTTTTTCTCTGCTTCCTTATTTTCATTAGAAATCTAGTTTTTTTTTTTATTCCTTTCATACCTCTGCTCTATCTCAGACCACCTTAATTCAATGAAGTGGCAAAAACAGATTCTTTGTTAGCCCTTTTCTCAAAGTCTAAAATAGAAATTAAGCTGCCTTCTCCCCTAATTGAATCTTGATCTTCCCTCCAGCGTATAATTTTAGTTTCAAGAGACTCCATATAGATTCTAATTTCCTCAATCATTGAAATGGCCTCTGCTTTACTGTATACATATTACAATATTATAAATGCTATGATAGAAGACAAAGACATAATCACAATAATTCAAATTTTATTGCACTTGCTCTCCTCAGTTTTCTGGATTTCACAAACTTTCTGAATAATGTTTATAAAATAAACTATAAACAGCTCCATGAAAGTGATGAATTGCTATTTTTAAAACAACAAAAGAAAACTGACATTTATTATTTGATGTCTCATTCTAACATGCATCTTTATTTTGTTCAGTCTCCTATTTTTCCCTTACAGGATATTTTGCTCAATGGTATTTTCTTTGTGCTGGGCTGATCTCATAGCCTGTGATCTCAGAGTTATGAGAAGTATTTGATAAGATTTTTTTAAATAGGAAGTGTGTGCCAGTTAGGTTTGTCAATAAGCTAGAATGAATTGATGTGTGGTAAAGACAAGATGCTATTAATTAGAAGATAAGCCAAGAAAACATGTTATTTTGTTATGATGATTTGAAAAGCCAGATGTCGACAGACTTATTTCATTCCTAAGAGAATGCATTGGGAAATAACTGCAAGCCATTTGTGTTTTTTTGTGACATATTTCTGTCTTTTGACAGGAGCTATACAGAGTCATATAAAGTAATAGGCCTCAGATAATTACCCCCACCTAAAAAATAAAGACAGGCAATGATTTGTAAATACTTTCCAATGGGATAAGGTCCTCAGTATGTAACAATAGTTTACTGAAAAAACACCTCTTATGTAAACACACCCTTGGCAGTTTTTTTCCAGACATCCCTTAAAAATGGGACTATAATTTGCATTTGAATTAATAAAATAATATACTTTGCTAGCTACATCTATAATGCTTTACCTTAACTAAATCCTTATAGCATGCTATGTTTTGTAGTTTAACATGTGAATTTTCTGATCAGCTGAAATAATTATTACAAGCTCTAAAGTTTACTGTTATTTTCCTTCTTGATGGTGCCGTCTGTCAGAAACACAAGCAAAGATTTAAAAAAAAAACTCATGGAGTCACAAAAGATTCTTTCTTGCCTAATTTGCCTTTTATGGAGACACACCTACCTGAGAAAAATTAATACTGCATCTTAAACTCTTTGTTACTTCATTGCAGATGGGGAACTCAAGGAGATTTCACCACTACCCACCCTCGGCCCGTGGTCAAAGTCAAGCTCTTCACAGAGAGCACAGGGGTCCTGGCCCTGGAAGATAAGGAACTGGGAAGGGTGAGTTCTGGTCAGCCCTGTGAGTTCAAGGTAGCACAATTTAACTTCTTTTGATTCGGAGATAAAATGGACCGGTAAGCAGCATGTAAATTTTCTGTTCATAAATGACACAAAATCATTTATTTGTAATTTCCCACAAATTCACTTTATAGATCTAAATTATCATACATAATTTTCTGCAGCACAGAAACTATTGTAATAGGCTCTGGGTGTGTACAGAGCACAAGCCAGCTCAGGGTCATCAGCTCAATAATTTTCTCACACATGTGCTCCTCTGGCCACTGAGTGTGGATGGTGCTACCCTGCCCCCACCCCCTACCTGATCTGTCTCAGAGAAAGGCAATTCTCATTTAACACATTTCTACTCATAGATTGAGAGGATCATCTTTATATGTGAAGTTGTGTGTGCATTACATTCATTGTGATTAGCGTGATTACAGAGTGCCTCTGAGGGGTATTTATTTCCCTTACCTCTTCTGTTTTTCTTGTGAGAAGGTGTTCCTCACACTCCTTTTTGTTTCTCTTTTATTTTATTTTATTTTGTCATTTATTTTGTGTGTGTGGTGGGGGTGCTGGGGATTGAACCCCAGGGCATTCTAGCACCAAGCCTTATTGTATTTCTTATTTTGAAACAGGGTCTCACTAAGTTGCAGAGGGCTTCACTAAATTGCTGAGGCGGGCTGAGAACCTGTTATCTTCCTGTCTCAGTCTCCCAAGTACTACTGGGAGTACACCACACCTGACTTTCTAACACTTTTTTTTTTTTTTTTTGGTGGTACTGGAATTGAACCCAGGAACATACTACCTCTGAGCTACATCCCCAGCCCTAATTCATTTACTTTTTTTTTTTTTTTTTTAATTTTGAAACAGGGTCTTACTAGGTTGATAAGAGTCTCACTACTTGCTGAAGCTGTCTTCAAACCTGTGATTCTCCTGTCTCAGCCTCCTAAGAGTACACCACCACACTAGACTCCTCTCAAACACATTTTAAACTTTGAATTATTTTTTTTTACCATTACTTCTTTTTTATCCCCGTGTACTCCACCATACTCAATATCTGCTAGAAGGAAAACATTGCCTTTAGATGGATTTGTGAATTTAGTGTCTCTTGTGTGAAAGGTGAGCCACTTCCTTAAGAAGTAGATGTGTTCCAAAGCGCAGGCTGTCAAGCTGCCTTCCACAGTGCAAATCCATTTTACCCAGATCTGAGGACTTTGTTCATAAATAATTTTACAAAAAAAAACAAAAACTTGAGAAATCTTCCTTGAGAATTCCCAGTAATGATGGAAAGTTTCCACATGCTAGATGTTGAAGGATACCAGCAGCAATCAGGTGATTGGAAAACGTTTTCCTTGAAGCCAGGATTTCTACTCATTTCAGTTCCTCCTCTTCTACCTCTTGCACAGCTGGATTTTTTTTCCATTTCTAGGAATTTTGTGGGGTTGCACTGAAATGCCATATTACCTCTTCTGTTTCCTAGGTACATGTATTTGCTTTACTGCTCATTCATTGATATGCTTACAGAGTCATACATTTATTCATTCAATAAAGTTTACATGTAGAATAATCTGACAGAAGAGCCTCAGACTACATATGGTCTTTATGGATTTGCAAATCAGATAGTTTTACTTAAACTATCATTATATTATTTGTGCCTTACTTTCTAATGATACATTGTATTTTTAGGATTTAACCACAGTATTTTAAATCTAGTTATATAAATAACTCCTGAGATTTTTAATTTAGTTATCAGCCTGTCAAAAAATATACTTCAGTAATTTTAAATTAGATACATAAATGGCATATTTTCTGTATAATTGCATACCTAAGAGAGTTCTTACAGTTTCTTCCTTTCTTTGTACAAGACAACTTTTCTGTGTATCTCAGGGTCTCTCATCCTTGGTATTATTGGTATCTTGAGCAGGATGATTCTTGTTGGTTGCTGTCTTCTTTATTTTATGATACTTGGCAGCATGCCTTGATGTTATTCAATTGATGCTAGTAGTTTAGTATACCCCCATCTCCCAGTCAAGATGAAAAATGTCTCTGGACATTACCAGATGTCCCCTGTGGGACCAGGCAAAATCATCATTATTTGAAAACCACTGATCTATAGGAATGACCTTAGTAGGTTTCAAGATTATAAATGTCATTTCTGTGTCAATGACTTTCAAAAATATTTTTCTTCTTCAGAGTTTCAGATTTGTATATTCAACCTCCATACTTAGTATTTCCAATTGTAAAGTAATAGATATCTCAAACTAAATATTTATGAACTAGAGTTTGTGACTTACGCTCCCATAAAGTCTTCCACAGACACAGTTATCAAGCCAGTCACCTACAGATAGATCCTTCTTGTTTGTCCCGCTCTCACCAGGATACCTAACCGATTTCAAATTCTGTCATCTCCCTAAATTTTCCTGACTCCATCAGCGTCATCATTTCTCACATGTACCACTGAGATCATCTGCTTTTACTTTCCCGACCCAGCCTGTACACCTCAACCACATTATCTATTTAAAATTTAAACAAATCACAACTTTCTGTCCTTAAAATCATCCATACTGTGGAACCAACCCAGGTGTTTGTCAACAGATGAATGGATTACAAAATTATGGGATATGAACAAATGGAATTCTACTTGGCAATAAAGTAGAACAGAATTATGCAGGAAAATGGATGGACCTAGAGAATATTGATGTTAAGTGAGATTAACCAGTCACTGAAAGTGAAGGGTCATATGTTTCCTCTCAAAAGGGAAGCTAGGGAGGAATTGGTATATAAGAGGGACTTTAGATAATGGAGGAAAAACTCCAGTGGAGAGAAGGAGGTAGTCTTGGGAAAGGTGGCGGGTGGGGGGCGGAGGAGGGAGAATTAATGAAGGAAACACTTCCACTGACATTTTGTACATATGTGAGAATACAAATGCCAATCTCAATGTCTTGTATGGGGAAGAGAGGAGTGGGGAGGGACCTGGGGGAAACCCTCAAGTGCTATGTACATGTATGTCACTATCACTGTGAACTCCATTATGATGTGGGACTATAATGCACCAATAAAAGTATTTAAAAAAGTTCTCAAAACATACATGCATGCATATAGTAAGGTATATAAATCTTTAAAAATAATCCATCATACTTTCATTTATTTGAAATAAAAAGCAGACTTCTCACCTTAGTGTAACAGCCCCACAGGCTTCTCAGCATGACCCTGGACCCACAGCAGCCATAGCAGCTGAATAACTATTAAATTGTTATTGGATTCCAAGACCCTGCTCTAGGTCTGCTGACTTGGAAACTCAGGGGTTGGAGGGGGTGGCTGCACTAGTTTTTACCTGTTCTTGGTGATTTTGATGTACACCAAACTTGAAGAATCCTTTCTCTGTATGATCTGACCTTTGTTTTAAAATTTGTCTTTTATTATAGCATCTTTTCTTGCTTTTATAATTTCTTCATACCTGACTTTCTCTCTGTTCCTCAAACATTCACTTCTGCTTTAGACTTTAGACTTAAGGGCTTCAGATGTATCATATTCTGAGTGCATATGCACACACACAAAATTAGAAGAAACTGTGATTATGTCTGCATAGTAGGGTTATTGGAAATGTCGTGTGTGTGTGTGTGTGTGTGTGTGATTAGAAGCAACAACAACTTATTTTAATTTTCAGGGAAGAGCATTATATCACCTGAAATCTATTGTGTAATGTCGGGGCCAGCCCTCGAGGCAGCAGGGTCGGGGGTCCCTCATTAGGGGATCAGGACAAGGTCCTGAGAATACGCTCACACCCAATGCAGTGTTGAAAACGTATCTGTTTAATTCATGTTAGTCACTGTTTCTTATACTCTTTTTTACAATGAGGCAGGAATTTTTACAGACTTGTTTTTCTTAAAGTTGAGTGGGTACATCTTTAACTAGAAAAGCTATTTCCCATAGTATTTGATGGGATTAAGAAAACAGCAAAGGTTACAGAATACAATACGTATATAAAAGTTCTTTTAGTACGAAAACAGTGTTAAAGGTTAACGATGGAGAGGAAACTCTATCCATTAGATTAAATCTTCACTATTTGCTCAGCCCCTGTCATTTAGCTAGAAAGTAGTTAATATGTGGTGAAGACAAGGGGGAGATGTTTTAGAGAGAGAGAAACTATCTGTCTTAAAGCTTTCTTTACTCACAGATAAAAAATAGTAGACCTAAGTATTTTTGGTTTAGTAGCTAAGCTTGCAAAGTTCAATTCCTGATGTTTGTAGAGGGTTAATGAATATCTCTGAGATGAGCTGAGGCATTGTTGTTTTTTGAAGAATCACAGTCCGTTTAGCCATCCTATATCTCTAAGAAATTTTTCTTTATAATTAATGTGAAAGCAAAACCCAAAGCACCCCAAATTTCCAGAATATAATAATGCAAAGTGAGAAATGCCACACATTCCTTCTTTTGGAATCATTTGCCTTGCAGAATTCCAGTGGGCCAAGTCCTTGCTCAAGGCCCAGCTATTAGGATAATGTTGCAGTGTAAGATTTAATGAATATATGCCTGGGGAACTTATTCTTTTTTTTACTGAAATCTTTTATTTAAAAATTTGTGTAACATTTAGATTTCAAAGACAAGTAACAGAGCATTAGTTTATAAGCAATAAATTTATACCACAAGGTATCACCATATACAGAAAACTTGACATCAACAAGTGCTGGTGATGGTCCAGAACAGTAACTTTCATTTACTGCTGGTGGAAATACAAAACTTTATAGCCACTTTGGAAGACAACTTGCTAGTTTCTTATAAAGTTAAACATAAACTTACTGTGCAACCCAGAAATTGTACTCCTAGTTATTTATCCAAAGGCTTATGTTCATACAAAAGCCTCATGTAAATGTTTATAACAGTTTTATTTATAATTGCTAAAAAAAATCAAGATATTTTCAGTAGAGGGGAGGACAAGCTATATAGTACATCTTTATAATTGAATACTATTCAGTGAAAGAAAGAAACAAGCTGTTGACTCATACAATGATATAGATGAAACTTAAGCACAAAGGAAAACAGTCAGACCCAAGTGACTACACGTTATATGGTTCTGCTCATTCTACAGAAAGCAAATCTATAGGGATGGAAAATATGAGTGTTTACAGGGATAGACCAAGGAAGAAATGGTTGGCTACAAAGGGGTTTATGGGGCAAGTTTAGGGAAAAGGATGTGTTCTATGTGGTACTGCAGATTAGTTGTGTGAATGTAGTATTTACCAAAACTCACGGAACTGTACATCATGGAGAGCATACATTAAAATATGCAGACTAGCAAATGTGCACACACACCCCGATGTTTTCACAGGGCTCCCACCTAGAATGTAGACTGAAGCAAATTAAATTGATTATACTGCAAAAGTATGACATAACTTCATTAAAAGGGATGATGAGAAAATAAAGAGATCTAAGTAACCTAAGAGGAAAACATGAATCTGCAAGCTATACCTTATTGACCAGGTCATGAAGATTGGCACCACCAGGGACATCTCATGTACCCCTTAATATGGAGTTATGAGGGGTGACCACTGATTCTCTGTGGTATTCTTTTCCTAAACTCCAAAACAAACCCTGTCTAAGCATGAGAAAGCATGTGACAAACCCAGTTTGGGGACAATATACTGGACAATCAGATAATATTCTTTAGGACTCCAAGTTATGAACAACAAGACTAGACATCTGTCACAGTTAAGAGAATAAGGAGACATGAACATTAAATGCAATGTGGTGTCTTGGATTAGGTATTGGACCAGAAAGAGGATATTAATAGAAAAAATGGGTGAAATACAAGTAATGTCTATTAAAAGTAATGTACTAGTGTAAGTCTCGTACTAATGTATGCTGTTTATTATGAAAGATAGAGGGTGAGATGTCTACAGGAAATCTCCATGCTATCTTAAATAATTCTAAAGTATAAAGCTGAGTTATGAAAAGATTTGTAATTTAAAAAAGGCTTTTAATATGTGTTGGTAGTATTACTGACATGTTATTTCTGAAACTATTTTGAATGTATTATAGGACAGAAACTGAGTAAATACATTTATACTGTGGGAAGCTGGTTACCCCATGACTTTTTAATAATATATATTTCTTAACTAGGAAGTGATAATACATGGGTTTGGTTTCTAACTTCCATTATCCCTAAAAGAAACCAATGCTGATTACAGCCAGTGGCAGGGAGAATATAAGTACCACAATCAAAAACAAACTTAAAAAGCAAAAATTAGTATTTCTTTGTCAATCTTTTTGCCCTTAAGATATATATCTTATATATACCAGAATGTTAAATCTAGCTACTGTGTTCAAAAGTAAACCAGTAAAATAGAAGAAAAAATTCTTATTCTTAATCTAATAGTGAAAACCAGTGAAGAAAGTGCAGGTTCAATCATTAAGGAAATATTTGTTAGTAACTCTATCAGATAATAGTTTATCCCTGAGCAACTAACTAAAGGATTTATTTGATCAGTTTTGGCAGAGTGTGTAGAGTACACTCCATTGGCGTTTAGTGAAGTGCTGTATGATCTGGGCTATTTACTCTTTTGATCTCAGACTCCTTGTCTGTATATTAAGCAAAGTGAAACAGGAGCTGTTTCCTAGTTCTCTGTCATTTTACTGGCTATGATCGCTGTTTACTCTTCAAGTATAATCCCATTTAACCCTCTTTGTGGATGGTAGTAGCATTCTATTTTTGGATAAGAAAGTAAGAATCAGAATGGCTAAGACTACTCAGCTAGTATATGAGTCAGGATTTGAATTTAGGGTGTTTGATTCCAAAGTCTGTTTCCTACATCAGTCATTAAATGGCTACCTGCGATAGGACATTTGAAAGTGGGTTTTTTTTTTTGTTTTTTGTGGGGTTTTTTTGTCTTCTTTTGTTTAGATTATTGTGTGGGACAGTTTATATCATGACTTAAAGTAGGAATCGAATATTTTTAAGCTAAAATCATTTTATACAGTTATTTTATTTAACATACATGTTATTTTATACAGTGATTTGAATCATATTAGGGAACCCTCTGGCTGCTGGTATACTTTTAGTTGTGAATGAATTGTTATGTAGTAGATTTCTGGGTAACTAACTTTTTAACTCATTGAGTGGTATTCTTGTATACAAAATATATTTTGAAATTTGTACTGCAATAATTTTCAAATTTTGGAAATATTACCATGAAAACATTGTTTCTTCCAGTTCTTAGAAGAACTCCCTGGGGAGATCTTGAAAAGACTTAATTTCAGGTGCCCAAACTTTTGGATGGTTTGAGGTGGACCAGGAAGGAATATTTTAAGCACTTCAAGGGGCATACCAGTGTGTAGGTAGGGTTGAGGAGCAGAGAAGCACTCATATGAATGGTGTCTTTGACACTAGTGTGTAGCCATGGTTGAGATCCAATGACTAAGAAGATAAGGAGAAATAACTATCATCTCATTTGGAGATAGTGGCTCACCCTTCCATGAGCGCTGGGCAGTGAAGGTTATGTTCTCTGGCAAGTGCTCACCATGCAGATTTTGTTTGTGGATGGCAGATACAAATGCCTATTTATGGAAATTGGGGTGACATGTGGAGATTTTTCACCAGAATTGACGGCCAACCCTCTACCAGGTGCTAAGGGAATACCTGGAGGTAGGCCAGGATTTTTCTGAGGAAGCAATTATGAGCATGTTTTAGCAGGTAAATAGTTGACCAGTCAAGCACTCAAAGTATACAGTTCATTATAAGATGACTTTGTTCTGAAAAACTTTAAAAACAAGGCTTATGTAACATAACCATGTAAAAAATCTAAATACCAATCCCACGGCACATCTATTTGTGGGCTACACAGCTTCCATTCAATCTTTCAGAATAAATTATTGTATATTGTATGTAACTATTTAACTTTCTGAGTGTTGTTCCATAGGTCCAACATTCCAACATATAGGCACAGGCAAAAACTTCCTCAACAAGACCCCCAAAGCTCAGGAAATTAAAATAAGAATTAATAAGTGAGATGGCATTAAACAAAAAAGTTTCTGCTCATCAAAGGAAACCATCCGAAGTCTAAAGAGAAAGTCTACAGAATAGGATAAGATCTATGCCAACCATTCCTCTGATAGAGGACTAATATCTAGAATATACGAAGAACTTAAAAGACCTTACACTAAAAAATAATAATAATAATAATAACCCAATCAAGAAATGGGCAATTGAATTGAATAGACACTTCACAAAAGAAGAGAGACAGATGACCAATAGATACATGAAAAAAAAAATCCCACATCATTAGCAATCAGGGAGATGCAAGTCAAAACTACACTGATTTTCATCTAACCCCAATCAGAATGGCAATCATCAAGAAGTCAAATAACAATAAAAGTGAGGATGTGGGGGAAATAGGAACTCTTCTAACTGTTTTATTTTTTTTTTATTGTAATAATTCGTGCTTTGTATTTATACATTTTCTACACTGTTGATGGGATTGCAAACTAGGTCAGCTGCTATGGAGATCAGTGTGGAGATTCCTCAGAAAACTGGCACCCACCATATAATCCAGCTATAGCACTCCTCAGTATCTTCTCAAAGAGGTTGAAACCAGAGAACTACAATAATATGTGCATGGCTATGTTCATAGCAGCACAATTAACAATAACCAAACTACGGAACCAGCCTAGGTATCCATCAACAGATGAATGGATTAAAATTATGGGATATACACACAATGGAATTCTACTCAGCAATAAAGAACAAAATTATGTCATTTGCAAGAAAATGGGAGGACCTGGAGAAGATTATGTTAAGTAAGATTAGCCAATCACAGAAAGTGAAGGGACATACATTTTCTCTAGTATGCAGAAGCTAGAGAGTAATTGAGGTACCAGGGGGACTCCAGATAATGAAAGAGAAACCTCACTGGAGCCAGGGAGGTGGTCTAAGGGAGGGAGAGAGGGAAAAGTGAGGTTCATTAATAGAAATACTACCACTGACTGTGTGTACATATGTAAATATACTAATGTCAATCTCAGTACTCTGAATTGGGAAGAGGGGGGAGATGGGGAGGCACGGAGTGGGGAAAGGGGCTCCCAAGTTCTGTATGTCACTGTCAACATGATTTACATTATGATGTAGGACTGTAATGCACCAATAAAAGCATATTAACATTTTTTTGAAGTCTTACCAAAACAATTTTTAGCTTTAAAAGTGTTGCTACAAGGACCTTCTTTCTGACAGCTGTTAGGTAGGGAATCTATTGTTCATATCCTCTCAGTCTGTGGCCCGGTGTCTTATCATTACTCTGCATGGGACAGTGCTGATTCCTCTGTCTCTGAGGACAGTATCAAATCAGAAGCTCTGTCTTTCCTTTTAGTGTGATAGAGTCAGAACATCATCTTTTTTCTAATTTAATTAAATAATATTCACAATAACAAAAAGACTCAAATTTTATTTACCTCTTAGATCCATGTTTTGAGAGTATTACCAGTCTTGAAATAAAGATTTTCATTTTACATATTTTTCTCACTTTTTCTGTTCATCTGTACTACTATGTGACATTTCTTAAAATGGAGATATTCATACCTAATATGTCAAAGTGACAGTTGTTATGCCTGTTTTTCACATGTAAATATGATATAAGAACAGCAGGTTGTGGTTAATTTCAAATAGATTTTAAATATTAAGATAAATGAGCCTTCCTGGTCTGATTATTCCACTAAAATAGACTATTATCTTTCAAGGAGTTTGTCAAGTCTTAATATAGCAAGTGAAAACAAGCTTGTGTTTTTGTCTTTTTTATCAAGTTGTTTCTTTAGTTTGTTTAATTGGATTTCAAAAGAGACCTGAGGAATTATCAGAACACATGTAATTTTTGTTTGGTTCTGAAACTTGACAAGAGAGAAGTCAATGTTATTGTATATTCAAATAGCTGTCTACTGGATACAACATTTTCCTGGGATCTCTAACTTGCTATTCAAAATTTTGCTTTCTTCCCTCTTTTTTTCTTGGATATACTTTTTTTTATCTCATTTTTGTAGTTTTGGTTCAGTTGAATTCTCTATAAATTCCTCAAGTGTTTATCTGGCTATCCCAAGTCATATAACTAGACATAAAGTTTAAAATATCTCCCTAATCACCTCATTTATAGGTAGTCATTGTAGGACTTCTGATTTTAACATTCATAATAGTGGATCAGGAACAGATTTTAAATGTTTTATAAAAGAACTAACTTGTAATTTTTTTTACAAGTAAGTATTTTAGGTTTTTTATTTAACTCAGATAAAATTTAAATTTGGAGATTTAAAAAGAATTGCCTATATTATCTATCTACAGGTGAATCAAAAAACATTAAAGACACTGCTAGTGAAATCATAATAATAGGTATTTTCTTCAATTTGAAAGCAAAATTTAATATCCAATTTTATGAAATCACCAACACTAGACAACTGCTGCTTTACCTAGCAAGTTCACATAATTTGCTGCTTCAAAAATATAATGGAAATTCTATTACATTCTCTATATGCCTAATTCAACTTGCTATATATAGAAGACTCTTATTTTTGTTGTTTTAGGAAATGGTGCATGTTTCTGAAA
>PVLC010036545.1:0-17880 GCA_004027655.1 Graphiurus murinus
TGAAAGAGAAGAAGAAAGGAGGATTTGTAGGAAGGGTCTCAGGTGGCAAAATAATTCTCAGAATGTGTCAGGTAGTGGAAAATTCTCCAGCCCAAGTCACCTGTTTGAGAAGTTGGTAAGAACAGATTGTACTAGTAGTGCCTGGCCAGGCACAGTCAAGACTTAGGGTCATCTAAGGAAGCATGGATCTGGTGCAGATGTGGTGATATATTCAGAGGGGTGCAGCTGGGGCTCTTGGTCCTTCCTGCTCCTTACAACAGGAGATCCAGGACATTTCATGGTTGCTACACCCCAAAATTAAGAGGAGCATCATCTTCACTAACATTCTAATTTATGAATCAGATACTGTACTCAGGGCTGGGGTCAAGGTTTATATCTCTAATTTCTAGTTAGTAATGTGTAGGGTATATTTTTCTTTGACAAAGGGTGAGCTTACTCAATCAATGTCACCCAGTTTCCTGGCCTAGCTGCTATTTGCCATTAGCTAATTGCATATTCCTGACAACAGTATTTCACTTCTTTGTGGCCACCAGTCCATTTACTACTGGAATTGACAGGTTGGCCCCTTGATTATTCCGAAATTGGGTTAAGGAACAGTGAAAAGCAAGGAATAAAGGCAGGCCTTTAGCACACAGTCCTTTATTGTTGTACAAGCTCTCTGGGATCAACAATTCCAAAATATCATGACAAGTAACAGGAGTCCAAAGGAACAAAAATACACAAACAGTTAACTATAAATGTATTTCCAACTCCATTAGTTGATAACCTGGCAGCAAGTTCCATTTTGGAGAAGTGTGAAGATTAGGGGATAATATGTTAGTACTCATAGGAGCCAGAGAAGAATAGCTCCTGTCTTCTACTTGGGGCTTCATCTATCTTTAGTAGCTGTAACTGAACCATCAGTTCCATTTGTCTCTAGAGGAGTTTTGTTAATGGTTTTGCTACTCTCCGTTGTCAAGTCGCCTTTGGAGGGACAATTTAGAGTGTAGTCACCATGGTGATGCCACATGGGTCAATTTGTGCTCTTGTACTTGCAGGACCCAGGCTTCACAGGGCTTGATTTTAGGACCAGCTCTGTAGTCTCTTCCAGAGACATGTAATTATGAATCAATCACAGACAGCACTAATACTAATCATGCAGAAGCCTGATGTTAAAACAGAATTGAGGAGTTAAAAGTCTCTCAGATCTGCTTCCTCTCTTGCTATCTGACATTGCCTCTCTTCAGGGCAGCCCAGTTTTGAGCAACTGTATAATTACATGATGGTTTTGCTGCACGCTTTTCCTTTCTTCTCTCCTGTTTTGTTCACCTTAGACTCTTTGTAGGTTTTTCTGAAATAGAGTATGGATTGAGAAATGCAAAAAGTATGTGTTTTTCATATGTAGTGACCATCTCTTTTCAGTGTCAAAGGAATATTAGGACCAGTGGTTGAGATAAGACCAGAGACTTCGAAGTCCTGATTTCTTTTTTTGTCTTATGAATTGCCATAGTGCTAGGAGAGGAATAAAAGGGGACAGAGCCTAGTATTTTAGTGGAAAGATGTTAGAGATTTTTTTATACATATTATGCCCTCTACATAACAAGGATCAATGTCCTAGTAAGAAATAGCCACCTGGCTTTTATAAAAAGTATAAAGTATGGCCATTCTGTATGAGTTGTTATTGGTTTGTATTGTGGATTCCGGAACCCAGGGAGTAGCCTTTAGAGTTCTTGTGTATGTGCTCAACCCTTGCTATGCATTAGGATCATCTGGTGGAGTTTGTAAAAATGCCCATTCCAAACTTCATCCCTAGTCTAAGAAATCTGAATCCAGAGGATAGAGCCTTAGGATCTGTATTGTAAAAATGATCCCCCCCCCAAAAAAAATGTTTTCCCTCATGACCTGAGGAGAGTAGAGAAGAGGGAAGGATGGGTAAATTTTGGGTAACAGATATTGTTATAGTTAGATAGGAGTAAGAATTTATGGTACACAATTGCACAGTTGGGTGACTATAGATAACAACAAGGTACTGTTGATTTACAAAAAAGCTAGAAGAAATATTTTGAATGTTTTCACCACAAGGAAATGATAAAGGTTTGAGGACATAGAGTAACTTACCCTGACTTGAACACTACACAATATAGACATATATTAAAACATCACACGGTACCCAACAAATATGTACAGTTTTATGTGGCCATTAAAAAAAGGTTAATGGGAGATATAAAAGATTTGCACAAATTTAAATATCCTATTCTTTATAGGAAAATGTAACAAAGATATCAGATCTTCTTAAAAATGGAAGTGACTACCAATGGTTTGGGGCTTCTTTATGGGGTGGTAAAAATATTCTTAAATTGATTATGGTAGTGATTGCACAACTCCATGAATATACTAAAGACCATTAAGTAGTACTTTCTTTTTTTTTTTTTTTTTTTTTTTTTTTTTTTTTTTTTTTTTTTTTTTTTGCGGTACTGGGGATTGAACTCAGGGGCGTTCTACCTCCGAGCTATACCCCCAGCCCTATTTTTTTATTATTTATTTTGAAACCGGGTCTCACTAAGTTGCAGAGGGCCTCATTAGGTAGCTGAGGCTGGCCGTGAACCCGGATCCTCCGGTCTCAGCCTCCCAATGAGTAGTACTTTAAATGAGAATCATATCTCAATACAGCTGTTGTTATTTTTAAGATCCCTCCAGAGTGATTCTTATGAGCTAGCTCTTTACTATTGTATGAACCAGCATTTCAAAAAACACTGATTAGATTGTGGAGTTTGGGCTCTGTGGTTCCAATGAAGTTTTTGTTGGTTTTGTAAAGTTCAAGTTCAATAGTTCATAGGTAGCATCATATAATATGTCTAGAACTAGATACCCCATACTGTAATTAAAGTCAAAATTTTCTTGCCCAAAGTAGGCAAAACTAGGTAATTTTTTTAGAAAGACACGGAAGAGTGGTACAGCTAGGTCATATGGTGTTTCTTTCCTCTTCCAGAATTCTACTTTAGCAAAGGTACTTTTTGTCTGATTGTGCTACCTTTTATTTATAAATTCAAAAAATAAAACAATTTCATTGAAGGAATAGAATGAAATAAGACAAATATATGGCATACAGAATGCTCTTATAAGCCTTCAATCCAGTATGAAGGGATTTAACCTAAGGAAGTATAGACCCAGCTGCCCTTTCAGTACTGGGGATTATACCCAGAGGCATTCTACCTCTGACCTACACTCCCAGCCCTATTTTATTTTTATTTTGAAATAGGATCTCACTAGGTTGATGAGAGTCTCACTACTTGCCAAGGCTGTCCTTGAACCTGCAATCCTCCTATCTTGGCTTCACAAGTACTAGGATTACAGGCGTGTACCACCACACCTGGCTCAAGCTGCTCTTTTAGTATTTTGGTAGGAATGACTCCCATATTGAACAGAGTGATATCTGAGTGCAGAGAAACCTGGCAAGCTCCAGAAGGGACTCTGCTCCAACCTTCTGCTCCTGACCATCTTCCTGAGAAGATGCACCATTCTTACAGCTTGGCTTGATCATCGACTTGAGTGATGAGACATGAGTGATGACAGTTCTGATAAGGTTACTGTCCACAGATTCTTAAACCCAACTGAGGAGAGGTTAAAGAGAGGAAGAGGGTTTGCCAAATATCCTTTTGAAGTGTCAGGAAAAATTGAGACTCAACTTGGAGGACAGAAACAATATTGTCTAATAATTGTTAACATTGCCAGTAGTGGTTCAGAGCAGTGTTGGGTACAGTAGAATAGGTGGATTGGAACTTTAAGAAAAACTCTACTAAAACAAAATATCTAGAATGTTCCTGCAAAGGAGGAAACTATTAAGATGTCTTGGTCTAATTCAATGTAAAAGAATGTCTATTTGATAGCTATTCTTTATTTTCCTTATAGCTTTTTACATATGAAAAAATTTTATGTGCTTTTATTGGTGCATTATGCTATCACATCATAATGTATATCATGTTGACATTGACATACATGCACATAGCACTTGGTGCTCTCCCTTGCTGTGTTCCCTCCTCCCATACAGGGTACAGAGATTGACATTGAGATTTTCACATATGTACACACAGTCGATGTTAGTATTTCCAATAATGAACCTCAGTCTTTCCCCTCCCCTTCCCTTAGACCACCTCCCTGGCATCACTGAGGTTTCTCCTCCATTATCTGGAGTCCCTCTGTATATATGAAAATTATATACAAAAATATAAACAAACATACAAATATAAGAACAACCCAAAGACTGTTAGGTGAGAATTTTGCCTCTGAGAAGAAATTGTAAGATAGAAAAGCACTGTAATACTTTAAGGCAGTATTTCTGAAATTTTTATGTGCATATGAGTCACCTGGGATTTTGTTAAAATGTAGATTTTGATTGATAATGGCAAGCATGGAGTCTGCACACATAATACCTCCTTCCCCCAGGTATTCAGATGCTCCATGGACCACACCAACCAATGACTTACTAAGGCATCTGAAGAGAGAAGAAATGGGAAAGAAAGAGGGAGACTAGGAGTAGATATCAGTGATCATTTGTGTAATTTGGATAACTGGTTCTGTTTGTTTTCAGAAGTCCTCAAAATTGAGACTCAATTTATCCTGACACTTCAAAAGAAGTGTCTTTAACCTGAAGTGATCTGCTGGGTTTTAATCCTGTATTTTTCCACACATTATAATGCGGTTGGAGACTTGGAAGTGAAAAGAAAGATCTAGGAGCTGAGGGAGCCTTATAGAAAGACCATGGTCAGAGCATTGACACTTAAAAAAAAATAGAAATTCTTACATTTATTTTACAATTTTTAAAAAAACCTATGTGCTGATATTATTACTATTATTATTTTTCTGTTGTACTAGGAATTGAACCCATGGACATTTAACCTCTGAGCTATACTCCAGGCCCTATTTTATTTTTATTTTGAAACAGTGTCTCACTAGGTTAATGAGAATCTCACTACTTGCAGAGGCTGTCCTTGAACCTGGGATCCTCCTGTCTCAGCCTCCCAAGTACTGAGCATGCTCCATCATGCCTGGCTGCTCTCACTTGATATCTAATCTGTTTAAAACCATAAATCATCCCCACCTCCTGAAGCCTTTTCAAATCCCTCTGTTCGAATCTTAACTATCTATAATCAAAGTCTCATCTCAAACGCTACCTCCTCCATGAAAACTCTAGTAATATTAGGGGACATCAGTCTGTTGGTGCTAAGAATGAGAGTGGAGGTCATTAACATCATTGACACCTATGCAGGTATATATATGTAGGGTATATTTTTGATTTGGTTATTTATTTTTAATTTGGTTAATACTTGGTATGAATTAGTGATAGTATATTGTTAACAATCAATTGTGTGGAGATGGGAGGGACAAAGGCATTTTTACACACACACAGTAATTACTGGTTTTGTTATTGATAGTACAAAAGAAATTAGTTGTATTTCATACAAATTTTACATTTTTAAAAGTTTGCCTTTCAGGACCCCCTGGTTGGTATTTTGGGGAGGGTGGTGGTTCCTTTATTTTGTCCTCTGTTTCATGACGTCATATCACATGTTGGATCTCCTTTATTTGTTCCTCAAATTTATGATTGTCCTTGCTTTGCTTTTGTTGCTTTGTATTTTATCTTTTGTGCTTTTTCTCCAAGGCTGTCTTACAGATCACTGACTTGGGTTTCTGCCATTTTGATTATGTTCTTTTCTATATTTAGTTTATTGCTTAGACCTTAATGGTGGTGCTTTTATTCCTAATTTTTCTTTAATTCTGCAATCTCTCTTAAACAAATTAAATTTCACCATTTATCTCCTGGCTATGATATTTTGAAATATATATTTAATATTTTCTTTAATTTTCTCAAGTGTGGAAAAATTTCTCTTAAGGACAGGAAAGATTTGTTGTCCTAAAGCTTTTTCTAGTTCTTGGGTTATATCTTATCTCTGAGTGTATTATAAATCTAATATATGCTTTGTTCAGATTTACCCTCCCTTTTCTTTTTCTCCCTCTTAGTTTCATAAATTGTTTAGCCATTATCATGTTCTTTCTTTTTGTGTGTGTATGTGGTACTGGGAATTGAACCTAGGGGCATTCTACCTCTAAGCTACAACCCAGCCCTATTTTGCTTTTTATTTTGAAACAGGGTCTCACTTAGTTACTGAGAACCTTACTAAGTTGTTGAGGCTGTCCTTCAACCTGCGATCCTCCCGTCTTTCCAGCTTACTAAAAGTTAGTGGATGCAGTTCTCATTAGGTCTTCAATTCTATTATATGGGTGAATTCTTTTTTACTTAATTCCCACTTATGGCAGGGAATATGCTGTCACTCAATATACATTTCCCCTTCTACTTCAGTAATGGAAACCCTGAATTTGAGATGAGCACAGGGGTGTCTTTTTCCTAGTATTGAGACAGGGCAGAGGACCTGCGAACAGAACGGGAGTAAAGAGGCCATCTGTATAAAGAACAAAAACAGGAAAGGTTAATAAGATATAAAGGTAACCATGGCCAGGTCAGGACTATGGAACTCAAAGCAAAACTTCAGCCCCTTCTGCGGGCTGCATTTTGAGGACAACCTGTGTGAACAGGGATGAGAAGGTGAGCAGACAAGTGGCCCCAGAAGATGAGAGCCCCCCAGGCCAGGAGATAATGACTCAAATTAGGGACTGAAACTGGGCAAAAGATGTAGGGTCCACAAGACCCAATTCTGACCAGTCATAAAAGAGCAGATGGGGAAACTCAGTAAGGTCTAAAAGCTCACCTCCCAAGAACTTCCACTATTGCTCTCTTTCAGGGACCCCTTCTCCCATGTAGGGGGAGCTATTTTTGTTCCCTATCTTTCCTTGGCTTACAAATAAACTTTCATATTTCTATATCCTTCATTAGTCCCTGGACTTCATTGGTTGACAAGAACTCAGTAAGAGGAAACACTCTGTCCGAGTATGACTACAGTGAGAATTCCTGCTCCCTATAGGTCGAAGCCCAAATTACAGAAATGTGTTCAGGCTCCACAACCTTATAAAGCAATATTTCTTATGGAAGTTGTGCATATGTCTTACTGCAAGAGGAGTACATGTTCACTCGGGAGGAACATCTGTGCCTATGAAAACCTGGATGATATGAAGAGGCAAAAAGAAATAAATTGAAGTTATCATAACTTCTCTCTTGGACACAACCTCTAGTAACATCTTATTGTGTATCACTTCAATTTTCTTATTACATGTACATGTGTCTTCTCCAGTCTAAAGGTGAGATAATGCTGTTTCACAGCTTAATATTTTTCACTTATTAATATAGTTAAATTTGTTTTCTTGTGTTGATATATTTACAAAAATTTTTAAAATAACAATAGTCAATATGTATTGAATGATTACCTAATGCCACATACTGTTCTAGGAGTTTATAAATAGTGGCACATTTAACCCTTGCAACAGTTCCATAAACTAGGTGCTATTTCCACTTAACTAATTTACTTAGTCTCTTGGCTAATTACTTAGGTTAATTACTTAGCCAAAAGGCTAAGTAAATTCATTTCCAAACACTTCAAACATTGCCTGACACATAGTATGTGCTCAGTTAATATTTATTGAGTGAATAAATGAGCTGAATTAGGGTAGCACAGTTTGGATTCTAACCTAATTAGCAGGCTGCAGACATGGCACCCTTCACTATTAGCTTTACTGCCTCTGCAGTTTATAGCTCCTTCTCCATCTTCCCTTTACTCTCTTCACTACTTACCCTTCCAGTCCTTACTTCCAAATATCTCAATTTTTCAAGAATAACAAGTGTATTCATGGAGTAAGGAAAGTGAACACAGAGATCTCTTGTATCAGATGGGAATTAGTATACAGTTGCATATGACGGAACTGGACTACAGTTGGCTTAAATAAGATTTACATTTTAACATTAACAAGAAGTCCAGAAGTAAGCGGTGTGAGGAAGGAGAGCAGTGCCACCACCATACCTGCATAGCTGCGGGTCATGAGACTTTCCACTTCATTTTTGTTGCTTTCCAGTTGTACGATGGCTGCCTCTGCTACCACCTCACTACTGGATTCCTGGTGGAAATAAGAGAAAGGGCAAAAGAAGCTGCCAGTTGAGTCTGCTCACTTTATAGAAACCCCCCTTACCCCCGCTTGTTAGAACTCAGTTGCTGCTAGCTCCGAGGAATGCTGGGAAATACAGTTGGTCAGCTGGACACATTACCACCCCATTCTACATCAGAATAGTGTGGGTAAGGGAGGAGAATGAATGCTGACAGACACCCCGCAGTGTTTGCCACATTTCTCTTACTAGACATTTTCTGTTTGCAGTGATGGGACTAGAAATACTTTGTTTTCTTCTTGTTCACTGTAATATCAATTCTTCAATTTGCAATGCCCATCATTTTGATAGGAACCAGTTCAAATATGCAAATATTTGAGTTGAAACAGGAGAACTATAGTATCTGTTATCTTATCATGCCAATAATCATTGGGAAACACTAAGCTTTTCTTTCTTTTTCACATTTTATCCAGTAACATTTGTGCCGTATGTTTGTTGTTCTATTTAATGCACATGAATTGGAGATTGTAAATTCAATAGACATGGGAAAGAGGCAAAGGACAAGGGAACAATAAGGGAAATTTATCAAGAACGCATGCTGGCACTTAATTGTTAAACAGCACTGGTTAAAACTTTATTGTACAGTGCTTTGACCATAAGATATACTTAAAAGAATACAATGAATGTATAAATGATGGGAAAGCAGAAATGTTAATAATTTCTCTATTGATCTATTTTGTTGTGACTGCAGCAGTGCGCATTAATATTCAGGAAAATGCTGTGTTATTTTCTTCCACGGCCCCCATCTCAATATAAGATCTTTTTTCGCTACCAGTGTTTTGTCTTAAAAGACATTGTAGCCATTATAGACTTCTAATGCCATAATAGTAATAATTTACATATTTCTTTACATATGGGCAGACTCATATTTTGTAAAGCCTGAAAAATAATGACAATTTTAGGTCCTTTTTAAGAGAACAATGTATAGTCAGGTATAAATGTGAAAATTTATTTAGAATAAGAAAAGATATCAAGGAAAATTATAAATTATAAAAGCGAAAAATACACAAGCATGATAAAAATCCAGAAAATGTAACATAGTGTTTTAATTAACTACTTGACATACCTGTGTAGCACCCCTCCCCCACTAGTTTTGGCTGCATAATCTTTAATCAGAGTCTTCATGTGATAATGATTTTGGAACATCATTTTTCTATAGAGAGAATAGAAAGAATCTTTTCTCTATCATGGTTGATCAAACTTGCAATAGCTTAGAAAAGTTTTAGTTTCACTTCATTATTGGTAATGTCATGTAATATTTAGTATTATTAAATTTTGGAAAATCTCTGTCAAGTTTCTCTTACATACGAAGTATAAGATTTCAAGTTTTCTTCTGTAGTAACTAATTTTAAATATTCTTTGAACTGCTGCCACTCATTTGCCAGTTCATTATCGGTGGTCCTTATTTTTCTGGATATTATGAGTTATGTTATCTGACAAGACAGGAATTCCATTTTTGACTAGGTATTGATAGAAAACATATCTTTTACTTATCATTCTGTATGTCTGATGCTGGAAGTATTTCTCACAGACTAACTCTGGCTCTTTACATACCATAGTTTTTCCACTACTATTGCAAAATTCCATGAGTACCGTAGAATGGCAGTCACTTCTGCATATGACATCTGCCTTTGCACTGCTGTATAATGCCACTGAGTTGGCACAGTGGGTGTTGGAGTATTGCTAACTGTTCCCACAGTAGAATAGGTTTCCATAACTTGTCTACATAGGAAGTACCTGTGCTCACAAGTGTATTCCACCAACCCAGATGAAGCATGTCCCCAGTTCAAACTTAACTGGACCCTGAAAGGCCTATAGTTGCTCTAATACTGCATGGTGCAATGAGAAGTGTGAAGGAGATGTTGAGACTAAGAGATGGCAATATTAAACAACCGTGGTTAAAATATCTTACTTTTGCATATTTTACAAATTTGCTGAGAGAGGAGGTATAAGATTAAGGTTCAACCTTGGCCTCCCTGGGAAGTGCACTTTGATTTCTAATACATTTAGCATGCAGTGTGTTTATTAGGGAGTGCCCTTGGGGTCAGTACTTGTGGGTGAAAATTCAAGAAAGCAAATTGAGTAGATGGATTGCACTGCTGACTTTGAGGGGGAACTCTGGAGCTAGATGGTCCTTCCAAGTTGTCTACTTTTTCATTTAATTAATCTTTTGAATGAGCAAAATATCCACATGGTATAAAACCCAAAGTGTTTATAAAGGATATCCGTTGAGCCAGGTGTGGTGGCAGCTAACCTCACCTACTTAATGAGATCCTCCGCAACTTAGTGAGATTTTGTTTTAAAATAAAGAATAAAAAATAGGGCTGGGGAGTGTAGCTTGGAGGTAGAATGCCCCTGGGTTCAATACTGAGTACTGAAAAAAAAAAAAAAAAAAAAAAGGCTATCCATCAAAAGTTCATTCTCTTATATTTGACCCTAAGCCTCTAGTCCTTTCTCCAAAGTTCACCAATGTTACTAGTTCCTTCTAGTAACTAGTACTTCTGGAGATATTCTAACCATGTAAAGTCACATTTACATTTCATTTTTTTCCTTTCTCTTTTATACAAATGGCAGCATACTATATATAAGGGGTTGCATCTTGCTTTTTTTTTTTTTTTAAAAAAAAAAAGTCTTTATTTTGAGTTAATTTTATACTCACAGAAGAACTGCAAAAATAGTACAGAGAGTTCCCATGTATCTCTCACCCAACTTCCCCTTATGTTGACACTTTACATAATAGAACAATTATCAAAAACCTGCCGAATTTCCAAATACACAAATCAGACTTAGTATCAAATAGAAACAGGAGGACCTGGGGTAGGGGAAGATGTAACTAAGTAAGGCATCTAGGAAAAAACCCCAAAACTACATTCTCATTCCATCAAGTCTATTAAAAAAAAAAAGGTGAGTTAATATTACTGGTTGAGGTTATTTTTTTTATGTGAGCAATTACAGATTTGAATATGGGGTATATTTTCTTCTGATTCTTAAATTGTTACTCACTCAAAGAATAAAAATGGGAGACATTTTGCTTCTCAATTTTAGCTTCATAAAATAGCTCTTGGTAGAAAAATTAGTTCAGAAAATATTTTGCAGATTCAGTTAAATAATTTTAGAAACTACAATAGCCCAATTATCTTTTTAGGAATACATCTATAACAGTATACACACACACACACACACACACATCATGTACCACACAACATTCACATGTACATACACTGTGCGCACATATATACATACTTATATATATGTGTGTATATATACATATGTATGTCTCTATATGTGTATGTTTTTATATGTCTATACACACAGAGTCATGTATCATATGGCATTGTGGTCAATAACTGACTATATATGCAATGGTGGTCCAATAAGATTGTAATATTTCTGAAAAATTCCTATCATATAGTGACTTCATTGTTGTCTAGCGCAATACATTACATGTTTGTGTTAATGCTGATAAAAATAAAACTACTGGGCTGCCAATCTTATACAAGTATAGCACAAACAATTTTAGGTTCAAAGATAAATACCACATTAAAGAAAATATTACAATAAAACAAATCACATGAATTTTTTGGTTTCCTGGGAACTATACTATAGTCTGTTAAGTGTGTAATAGCATTACATTTAAAAAATGTACATGCCTTGGTTAAAATACTTTGTTGTTAAAAAATACGAACAGTTTTCTGAGACTTCTGTAAGTGGTACTCTTTTTGCTGGTGGAGAGTCTTCTCTCCATGTGGATGGCTGCTGAATGATCAGGAGGTGGCTCCTGAAGGCTGAGGTGGCTGTGGTAATTTCTTAAAATGAGACAACAGTGAAGTTTCCATATCCATTAACTCTCCCTTTCATGAAAAATTCTCTGTAGCATATGATGCTAGGTTTAAAGAATAAATTTTTTTTCAAAGTTTTTGTACTATGATTGAATCGAGGGGCATTCTACCTCCAAGCTATACCCCCAGCCCTTTATATTTTTAAATTTTGAAATAGGGTCTGGCTAAGTTGCTGAAGTTCTCACTAAGTTGTTGAGGCTGGCCTTGAACCTGTGATCCTCCTGTCTCAGGCTCCCAAGTACTGGGATTGCAGGCATGCACCACTATGCCTGGCTGCATGTGATGCTATTTGATAGCATTTTACCCATAGTAGAACTTCTTTCAAGATTAGAATCAATCCTCTTGAATCCTGTCATTGCTTTATCTACTAAGTTTGGGTAATATTCCAAATCCTTTGCTATTATGTCAACGATGTTTACAGCATCTTCACCGAAGTAGATTCTAACTCTAGAAACCACTTTGCTCATCTACAAGAAGCAACTCCTTATCTGTCAAAGTTTGAACATGAAGCTGGGTGTGGTGGTACATATATGTAGTCCCAGTACTTGAGAAGCTGAGACTGAAGGATCACAAGTTCAAGACTAGCTTTGGCAATTTAGCAAGGCCCTCAGCAACTTAGTGAGACCCTGTTTCAAAATAAAAAAATAAAAAAGGGGCTGGAGGTGTAGCTTAGAGGTAGAATGCCCCTGGGTTCAATGCCCAGTACCAAAAAAAAAAAAAAAAAATAAGAGTTTGAACATGAGATTGCTGCAATTCTGTTGTATCTTCAGGTTCCATGTCTAATTCTAGCTCTCTTTCTCTCCCCATTACATTTGTAGCTACTTTCTCCATTTGAGTCTTGAACCCTTCAATGTCATTCATGAGGGTTAGAATCAATTTCTTCCCAACTGCTATTAATATTGTTATTTTGACTTCCTGTCATGAGTCATAAATGTTCTTAATGACCTCTAGAATAGTGACTCCTTTCCAGAAGTTTCCAATTTACTTTGCCCATATCCATCAGAGGAGTCAATATCTGTGGCAACTTTAGCCTTACTAGATGTATTTCTTAATAAGAAGACTTGAAAGTTGAAATTGTTCCTTGATCCATGGGCTACAGAATGGATGTTGTCTTAGCAGGCATGAAAAGAACATTAGTCTTGCACATCTCCATCAGAACTCTTGGGTAACCAGGTACATTGTCAATGAGCAGCAATATAGGGAAAGAAATCTTTTCTTTCTGAGCAGTAAATCTCAATAGTGGCTTAAAACATTCAGTAAATTCAAAATGTTGTAAATGGATGTGCTGCCATCTGGGCTTTGTGCCATTTGTAGAGCAGAGACAGAGTAGACTTAGTATAATTATTAAGGACCCTAGGATTTTCAGAATGGTAAATGATTTGAGTTCAACTTAGAGTAATCAGCTATATTAACCCATAGCAAGAGTCATTCTCTCTTTGGAAGCTTTGAAACCAGCATTGAATTCTTCTCTCTAGCTACTGGAAGCCTTAGATAGCATCTTCCAATGTAAGGATGGTTCATCTACATTGAAAATGCGTTATTTGGTGTGGCTACCTTCATCACTGATCTTAGCCAGAGTTTCTGTATAATTCTCTGCAGCTTCTACATCAGTACTAGCTGCAGCTTCACCTTGTACTTTTATGTTACAGAGATGACTTCTATCCTTAAACCTCATGAGCAAACCTTTGTCAACTTCAAACTTTTCTTCTGCAGCCTCCTCACATCTCTCAGCCTTCATAGGATCAATGAGAGTTAGGGTCTTGCTCAGCGTCAGGCTTTGACTTAAGGGAATGCATGACTAGTTTGATGTTCTGACCAGGTCACTAAAACTTTCTCCATCTCAGAAATAAAGCTGTTTTACATTCTTACCATTCATGTATTCACTGGAGTACCACCTCTCGTTTCCTTCAAGAACTTTTCCTTTACATTCACATCTTGGCTGTCTGGTGTAAGAGGCCTAGCTTTCGACCTACCTCCCTTTGACTTACCTTCCTTGCTAAGCTTAATCACTTCTAGTTTTGATTTAAAGTGAGAGACATAAGACTCTTCCTTTCACTCACTTAGAGACCACTATAGGGTGAATCGGCCTCATTTCAACATTATGTCTCAGGGAATGGGGAGGCCTGAGGGAGGAAGGGACATGGGGGAGGCTGGTTAGTGGAGCAGTCAGATCACACATGGCAAATATCAATTAAGTTTACTGTCTTACTTGGGCATGGTTCATGGTGTCCCTAAACTGCTACAATAGTAACATTAAAGGTCACTGATCACAGATCACCATAACAGATATGATAATAATGAAAACAGTTGAAATATTCTGAGAATTACCAAAATGTGACAATAGAGACATGAAATGGGGCACGCGCTGTTGGAAAAATGGCACCAAAAGATTTGACGGACACAGGGTTGCCACAGACCTTCCATTTGGAAAAAAAATAAATCCACTATATTTGTAAAACACAATAAAATGAGGTATGCTTACTACTATAACTAAGATAGCATTTGCTAAAGGTCCAAAGGAAAGTGCCAATTAAAATATTTCACACAGGAATTCAGAGGAGGAAGTAAGTAAACTACATTTGAAGAAGGAAAAAACTAACACAGGAATAGCCATTGGAACAGTCCGGGTGAGAGATGGGAAGAGCTTGAACCAGAGCGGTGGTGGAGAAGATAGTAGCCAGGGAGGAAATGCGGCATGAATAAAGGAGAGCAGTATTAACAACAACAATAGCTGAGTGCGTTAAAAGATGTGAACGTTTTAAAAATCCTTTCTCTGTCTCTCTCTTTGATATTTCTATCCCAGTTGTTTTTTGCAATTATCCCAATTTGTACTCATACCAACAGTGCAGCCTTTCTTCATCCCAGGGAGCAGGCAATTTTTTGGGGGGGCATTGTTTTCAGGCTTCCTAAATGCTGAAGCTTTATTTTAAATTGGTTGAAAATATATTTCATTCCCTTTGTTTTTTGCTTATTTAAAAAAAATCTCATTTCAGTGAGCAGGCATGTTGCTCTTGTACAATTATTTATTCTCCTACAGTTTTCTCATTCAGTATCACATGATCACTGTTTTGAAAGGCAATATATTTTTTTCCAAAACCATGCATGTTTCCCCTAAAGGATTTTTTTTTTTTTTGCTTGCTTCAAATTGAGCTGTCATCTAGTTCACTGATCCAGCAAGAGTGATAATACATTTTAAATAAATAATTTAGGATGATTTCTCCTGTCAAAACAAAAACTGCCTTTAAAAATAAACCAGTATTAACAGCAATAATTCAGAAACATGTTGTAGCTTATGCTTTAATATGAAAGTCATGCTACATATTGAAAATAATCAACTATATTTTAATATCTTTAAATATTTCAATATTTAATTTATAACATTGTATAGCATTGAAGAGATTGAGTAAGATAATAAATGTTCTTTTACAGATCATATTGGGAAAAAAAAAAAAAAACAACCACCAAACAGAGTAACAGTTTTCCAGCTGGGTATGCAGTGGTGCATGCTTATAATCCCAGGTACTCAGGAGGCTTATGCAGGAAGCTCACAAATTCCAGGCTAGTCTTACAACTTACTGATACTCTGTCTCAAAACTAAAAAAAGGGGCTGGGGGTTGGAAATGTAGCTCAGTGATAGAGTGTCCCTGGGTTCTATACCTAGTATTGCCAAAGAGGGGAAAAATGGTTTCTTGAACTGGCATGAATAATGCAAATTGGAATTTTGATATGTTGATGCTTTACATTGACTTAGAATACTTGACAGCCTATATTGGGTAACAAATGCTTTCTGTAAAAGGCTGATAGTAAATATTTTTGACTGTGTGAGATCATGGGTTCCCTGTGGCAATGACTCAACTCTGTTGCTCTGTGAGCAGCCACAGACAGTAAGAATGTGAACAGGTGTGGCTGTGTCCCATTCAAACTGCTCACCATCATGGCTTAAATGGATACAGATTTATTTTTTCCATAAACAAGTTTAGAGATATAGAGTCCAGACTCCTTTTGAGCCACTATTCTTAGAGTGTGGTTTTTATCCTCATGATACATACATCAGGCACAGGAAGTGGAATTCCAGAATGTCACTGAGTTCAAAGCCTGATAAAAGCACATTTTACAAAAGTGTGAAGAAACTGCACATTAATGATTATAATAAAACACATGTAGAGAAAGTCTGATATTGTTATAAAAGTTTTACAAGCAGGCATCAAAGAGATGAGAAAAGACTGAGTCACATCCAGCAGAGCAGACTCTCTTGGCTCAGGGGGTGCTGAGGGTAGCTGTGGTAGGCAGCTGTGGGGGTGGACTACTGTGTGGGCTGCAGCCTGGTCTCACTGCCAGAACCCTCAAGGGAAAGGACCTCGTTTCTTTAGGTGTCTAGGAGGGGGAAGAGCTACTGAAATTGTTTTTCTTGGTGTGCAATGAGTGGTTCCTGTTTGGTCTCACCCTGACCTTCCCTCAGTGGACCATCCTGGATACTGACAAGGAAACTAGATTAACCAGATGTGACCCAAATTATAATGGTTCAAAACTCACAGGCTTTATCCTCCCCGAGGTGTACCCATGCGTGTTAGAGAGGCCCTGAGGCACTGCCTTGTATGTGATAAGCCCTCTAGTCGCCCTGGCATTCCTGCACAGTGCTGTTCCTCTGGCTAAAAGCCCTAAAGTCCTGAAGCACACAGCTGTCCCTCCACTGGTGAGCCCCACATGTCAGGAGAAAAGGTGTTTTTCTCCTTGAAGAGAAGGCAAATGGCTTTGATTAAACCTTCATGGCTTAAATGGATACAGATTTATTTTTTCCATAAACAAGTTTAGAGATATAGAGTCCAGACTCCTTTTGAGCCACTATTCTTAGAGTGTGGTTTTTATCCTCATGATTACAAAATGGCTGCTCGTGCTTCTAGATTATATCCACAGTTCTGCCAGGAAAAAGGCAGAAGGGAAAAGTTGGCATCAGCAAACTTCCACTTACATATTTTTTACTAGAACCTTGCAAATGGCCATATTTGGTAGCCATAGTGTCTGAGAAATGTATAAATATGTTACTTGCCTCTATAAGATGGTAGTTGGATCAGCCAACTGTACTAAAAGCTCAATTTCTTTTCTATTTCTTTCCATGACAGGCACTTCTCCAATGTATAACAGAGCTTAGTCTGTAACTTTTAATAAGATGGCTTTTTATTTTTAAAAAGTTCAAGACTCACAAGAACTTGTAAAAATAGAAGGTGGTTTCTGTGTGGCCCTTATTCAGCTTCCTCAAATGATACCTTATACAGTACATTTTCATAACCTAGGGGTTGATGCTGATACATTACCATTAACTCAGGTGCAGGCCATGTTTAAATTTCACCAGTTTTATATATGCCCTTTTCTCTCTTTGACATATAATTCTATGATATATCTCACTTTTTGTTTTGTTTTTGTTTCACGGCTGAGAATTGAACGCAGTACCTTGCACATACCAGACAAGTGCTTTGCCACAGAGCTAGGTTTCCAATCCCTATGGTATATTATTGCATGCCTAAATTGGAGTAATCATTACCACAATAGGATACAGGGCAGTTTCATCATGACAAATAAGTATCCTCATGTTACCCCCAAATAGTCACACCCTTCCCCAGTCCAACTACTCATTTGTTATCTATTTTTTTTAAAAATTTTGAGAGTGTTATATAAATAGAATAACAGAACATATAGCCCTCTGAGGTACTTTTTTCATTTAGAATAAGGTTCTTGAGATCCATTCAAGTTTTGAGTATATCAATCATTCATTCCCTTGCTGAGTAATATTCCATTGTATGGATATACCAGTTTGTTTACCCATCATTCCTTGGAGAACATTTGATTTGTTTCCAGGTTTTGACTATTACAAATAAGGCTGCTGTAAACATTCATGTGCAGAATTTTTTTTTTTTTTTTTTTTTTTTTTTTTTTTTTTTTTTTTTTTTTTTTTTTTTT
>PVLC010036546.1:0-15743 GCA_004027655.1 Graphiurus murinus
GCAATTAAACCTGTTAATTCACATAAAGTTCTTAACATAGTCCTTAGTACATAGCAAAGACGAAATAATAATAGTAATTATTATTATATTATTTGTGTGAAAAGTCAAGAGTGACTTGACAGTTGGAGATAGCAACTCAGTAACTCACTTCTGGGGTCTTGTTAGTTGTTGTGGATCAACGAGAGACTTGAAAGCTCTTATAGTATTCTGAGCTCAGCCACATCTCTCTCTGTATCTTTCTTGCAGGCACTTCACTCAAGAGCTTTGGGAGCTGGAATAAATAAAAGCCTGGAGTTTCAGAAGTATTGATTTGACATCAAAATTTGTTTATTGGATGGCATTCTCTACTTTGCCTTATTATTAAAGTTTCTCAGAAAATTAATTATTAAAACTTTACTATTAAAATTGTTTCTTTTTTGCTCCAAGCATGAGCAAAAGAAAACATTGGCAAGAAACTGATATTCATATGCAGAAGAATGAAACCAGATCCCTCTCTCTCACTCTTTACAAAATTCAACTCAAAATGGATCAAAGACCTAGGTATAATACCAGAAACTTTGCAACTTCTAGAAGAAAAAAAATAGGGAAATACTTCAACATATAGACACAGACAAAGGCTTCCTGAATAGGATCTCTACAGCTCAGAAAATACGAGATAGAATCAATAAATGGGATGCCATAAAATTAAAAAGCTTCTGTACAGCAAAGGCAACAATTAATAGAGTGGAGAGAAAATGGAAAGAATGAGGGGTATCTTTTCCAGCTTCTCTTCCAACAGAGAAATAACCAGAATATATAAAAACTCAAACATCTTAACATTAAAAAGACAAATAACCAGCTGTGTGTGGTGGTGCAGACCTGTAATCCCAGTACTTGGGAAGCTGAGATAGGAGGATCACAGGATTGAGACTGGCCTCAGCAACTTAGTGAGATACTAAGAAAATAATAAATAAATAAATGAATAATTAAATAAATAAGGCTGTAGATGTAGCTTAGAGGTAGAATGCCCATGGATTCAATACCCAGTACTAAAAACCAAACCAAAACAAAAAACTAAATAACTCATTCAAATGTTCAACACTGGGGGTGGGGGAGATTCTTATACACTGTTGGTGGGAATGTAAGTTAGTACAGCCACTATAAAAGTCAGTATAAGGTTCCTCAAAAATCTAGAAATAAAGCTATCATAAGATTCATAAGATGCAGATATGCTAGTCCCTGGTATTTATCCAAAAGAACTGAAGTCAGCATACTTTAGAGATATGCACACTCATGTTTATCACAGCACAATTCACAATAGCCGTTATGGAATCAGCCTAGATGTCTGTCAGCAGATAAAGGGATAGAGAAAATATGGTACACACACACACACACACACACACACACACACACACACACACACACACAGACACACACACACACACAATGGAGTTCTCATTCATAAAGAAGAACAAAATTATGTAGTTTTTTGGAAAATGGATGTAAGTGCAGACCATAATTTTGAGTGAATTATCAGAGAGAAAAGTATCATATGTTTTCCCTCATATGTGGAGGGTAGAGAGGAAAAAATAGTGAAAAAAAGGACATTATGAAAATAGAAGAGTGGCTTTATACAACAGGGGATGGGGAGAGGGAGAAGGGGAGAATAGAGGGTAACAGAATAAAGTCGATCAAACTGTGCTAGTATGTCACAGCAAAATTCACTATTCTGTATAATTGAAGTGCACCAATTTAATTAAAAAAATTGGAAGAAGTCAATGGTTCCTTCAGGAAAAGAATTTTATTTCTGGTTTCCATTACAAACATGCCTATAGGCATCAAGGAGAGAACTGTACAGTTTCCTAGATGCTTATAGGCATCTTAGTAATGATCAGATCCGTCAACAGACAGATAAATCAATGAACAAGAAGTCTCAACCTCTTCTTAAAGGCTTCAACTGAAGGCATCTAACTTACTTAAATGCATTTACATTTTTGTTTCCACCTTTAGATTTGTTGACCTCATTTAGAACAAGATGTTTATTTATAATTTGATAGGAGCATGCCTTTGGTTCAAGTGCTTAAATGCAATCCATCTTAAGTCTTCAGATTTATTTAGTGGCTTATCAATAACCAGAAAGTGACAGAGCCAAAGCCTGCCAGATGACAACCCGCTAGTCCAGAAAGAATTCTACTGACAGAGGCAATGTCACACATGAGGCAAGAAGCAATGCCTGTCTGAGGTCTGGGGCATATTCTGGCTTTTCTCCAGATCTACTCTGAACTTCACTGGACTTTTCTGTGTCACGGGAGGCTGACTTCCAAAGACCTCCTCACCTGGGATCCTTTCTCCTCTGGCTTCTTTCCAACTGGATTTGTTCCAAAAGAGGAGAGAGTAGAGGGTTTTCATGTCTCCTGCTCCCTCTCTTTGGCACCATAGTTTGACAAAGTTGCATTCCTTCTCAAAATCACTTCTGGCCGTGGCCAGTCCCTGGGTACTTCAATATTCCTTATTGAGTCTTCCAATTTAGCCCACACCTCCATAAAGAGTCTCCATAACATTCTCTTTAAATACACTTTGGAGTGTGCCATGAGTTTCTTGATAGATGTAAGGGAGTACATTTTGAACCATTATACAAGTATCAATAACAGGGCCTGGGCTGAGAGGCATTTGATCATTAAGATGGAAATTTGGAAGTTTTTTTTTTAAGGTAAGATAAAAGAAATAGAGAAGTGCCTCCTCTTTTCTCTATGAAATGATTTTGGTCCAGTAGCTCTTTCATATCCAGGTAGTCCCTCTGTTGCACAAATCTGTCTGGCCAAAGAGTCAAATAGGAGTGGCCATGAGAGGTTGGTGTGCGAATGATTATGGGACCTGAAGATGAAGAGGGATGTTCTTTCCTGAATCTGTTTTGCCACTGCTGTTCAGTTCATTTGCCTATTTATTGAATTGGTTATTTGCTTTCTTTTTTAGTTGAGGTTTTTTTTAGTTCTTTATATACTCTAGGAATTAATACTTAGATCTTAGATGTTTTAATCATTTATGTTCATATATATGTATATATATGTACATATATACGTATATGTGTATATATATATATATATATATATATTTCAGTACTGGGCATTGAACCCAAGGGCATTCTATCTCCTAGCTACACCCCTCAGTCCTACTTTTTATTCTTTAATTTGAAACTGGGTCTCACTAAGTTGCGGAGAGCTTTGCTAAGTAGCTATATTTTTATGAATATATTATTCACGGCTATCTGTCTTATCAACTAGACTTTAGGTCCCCACAGGATAGAATCCATGGTTTTTAGCCTCTTGCCTCACTCCTGGTAACTAGGCATACACTCTAAACATAGTAGCTGCTTAATAACAACAAAGTACTGGATACTCGACTTATGGAATAAAGGAAAATAAGACACACTTCATTAATTTTTAGATGTTTTTGTAGGATCTAAACTTCAGGTGACTTTGGAGAGCCTTTATTTACATGGTCATATCCCGGAACCAGCGTTTGTGAAGAATCGTAAGGGCAGGTTGGAATTACATATCATCTTCTTTTGACTAGAGGAAACTTTTTATATTTTATTTCCAGCAAAATCCCAACAGAGAGACCGAAGGATCAGAATTGGCTTAAATAAAATATACATCTGTGTTGCATCTGCAGAAGGATATGACTCAACTATCTTTAGCCGCAGAATTTGTTTCATGGCACTAAGAAGACTGTCAACAATAGGACCTTAGGAATATAGTCTTAAAGGACTCTGCAAGAGACAGGACAAGAAAAGGAAAAACTAGAGAATACCCTGGAATCTGCTACCCAATGATAGTAGAGATGGATCTTCCTTGGGGAACAAAATGCCCAAGGGCAAAGTTGACTCGACCCCTGACCTAGTGTCTGACCTGAGTATTTTTTCCATGGAAATGTCCTGATGGCCTTTGGTCTCAGCTGCACACTCAGGCCCTAAAGTTTTAGAACAAATGTACTACTTGAGCCAGACAGTATCAATAAATCATTTAAAACCTTGAGCTGTGGGAAGCAGTGGGTGGAGGGAGCTTAGTTCTTGTGGGAAAAACTAACCAAACAAAAGCCTCCATGCTGGTCAGAAATACGTTAGTGAGATTAATACCTAATTAAATGCAAGTCCAAAGCCAAACAGAAAACATGCTCAATAAGTTGTCTGTAAATGTGATATAGAAAATGCCTAGGGAAGAGATGGGATAAAGGTGACGGCAGTGGAAAACAGCATCAGGAAGCAAGTGGCTGGTCACAGGAAAGTAAAATGAGACTATTGGTGTTGGGAGAAATTTTAGTCATGGGTACGTAGGCAAATTATTCTTTTCCTGAGAGGAGAGATGGCAAGGACAAGGAAGGTTGAGCTGACTGTTGGAGGAGTGTCACACCATCAGAGCCAATTGTGCTCTTGATTAGAGATTTTTACATTCTAATATTTTATTAATGATTCATTTGTACAGACAAAGGAATTCTCTTTACTTGGCTCTTTTCCCCCTTCAAGAAAGCACTTCCTTCTTTTAACTAGTGTATGTGACTGAAAGATACAGTATGACAGATATCCTGTAGACATACAAGTTCTCATAACACAACTATTGTTTAATAAAAAAAGTGAGGCTATGAGAAATTAAGTATCTTGCCAATGCTGTGTAGTCTTATTATTTTTTAATTGAGATGAGAGAAAACTGTCGGCATCCAAGGCGAAAGAGCATAGAGATTGTAAATATCTCACAAGTGTAGAGTATTTGTCAATATCGTTGGTGTGTGCAGGGTACTGAAGCAGTTCGTGTTTTTGTGTGAAAGCATTTCTCAGATATCCCTGCAGCTCTGACAGTAGAAAGTGGGACCAGGGAGCAGACTGGGTCAATTATAGGGCTGCATTCTCTGGGGTAACAGGGGGGCAGGTGATGCAATAGGTAAGTCAAAGTCCCACTCTTGGTGAACTTAAGAACATTGGGAAGGAGAAATCCTCTTCCCATTCTAAGGAGGGAGAGTAATAATAACAATAGCCATTATTGTTATATTGGTTCAATAGTTTCTATTTATGAACTACCATTCCAAGCATGTTCACATATAAATTTATTTAAACTTAAAGCAAGACTATGAATCCAGGGCTACTCTTATCTATATTCTAAGGACAAGGATATTGAGGCATATAGGGAAGGTTTGAACCTGGCAGTGCCAGTAGTGATTTTCTCTAATGCCCAGAAAGAGTCTGTAAAGAATGGAGTCAAACAGAGACAAGATAAGATAAGGGAAGAAGGGAGAAAAAGGATGAATCCAACAACATCAAGTTCTGCATCTGAGTTGTGAAGGTCTGGTGTTCACGTCTTTTGGGTTGCATGCAATTCCTTCAGTCTCCTTCCAAAACAGATGAGCAGAAACAATTCCCTTTGGTTTAAGTTTATTTAAGTTGATCTTCTATTGCTTATAGTAAAATAATCATAATACTTTCTTGATGACATGGGTTTTCTTTTTCTTTTTGGTGCTGGAAATTGAAGTTGAACCCAGAAACATTCTACCTCTGAGCTACATATTCAGCACTGTTTTACATTTTATTTTGAAATAGGGTCTTGCAAAGTTGCTGAGACTGGCCTCGAACCTGCAATCCTCCTGTCTCAGTCTCCCAAGTACTGGGATTATAGGTGTGTACCAGCATGCTTGGCTGTGGGTTTTCTTAAAGACATTAAGTGTGATTCATATAGAAAGCACAAATAAGTTATTTCTATCATTCATTTACATTTATATTATATATTTATAATTTAAAAATATGTTTATTAGTAAGTAAGTTGGATTTCAACAAGGAACGTCACTATTGATATTTCCATATGTCCACTTTGTGATGGAAAACCATATATCATTTCATTTTTTTTCACTTGGAATAGGCCTAGTTTTATTATACTATTTATTATTAAATCTAACTGGGAGGCAGGCTTTTGTCTTTTATGTTTATTTCTAGTTTATTGCCAGTGTGTGTATTTATCTGGTGAGATGACCATTTCTTGTTTGAAGCTGATCTCACCTATTCACTTGCATCAATATTACTTAAAATTAAATACAAGTAGAAAATCAAATTGCTTCAGATCGAGATTTATTTAATCAGATTTTATAAACTAGAGATTACGAAGACCAACAAAGAGATCAAGTGTGATCTGAATTTCTAAAAATAGTTGGTTGTAGCTCACTATTACTTGGCCTATAAACTTTAGAACTGGAGGAAGTGTCTCCATGTAAATGAGTTCTACAGGCTGAAAGTCTGAGTCTCCCCAAATTTATATGTTGAAGCCTAGATCCAAACCTGGTGATGGTATTTGGAGGTAAGGCCTTTGGGAGACAATTATCTCACATGGGGTGGAGCCCTCATATTATGATCTGGATCTAGAGTGTCCTCGCAAAATCTCATGTGTAAGTCTGGTCTCTAATGCAGCAAGGTTTGGAGGTGGGACACCGGGGGCCTGGCCTTGAGGACTGTTCCTGTCCCTGGTCCTTCCTCTCCCTCTGCTTCTTGGCTGCCATGAGCTGAGCATCTTTCCTCCACCATGCCCTGTTTCCACAGTGTTTCTACCTTGGAGCCAGCCAACCTTGGACTGAGTCTCCTAAAGCATGACTCAAATAAATCAGTTCTTGTCAGGTGTTTTGGTCACAGCAACAAAAAGCTGACGAACACACCTGATAAATGGTATTAATGTTCTTATAACAAGAGAAAGAGTAGAGGGAGCTCCTCCACTCTTCACCCTCCTGATTGCCATGAGAAGATACAACGAGAAGATGGCTGTCTGCAAACCAGAAAGCAGTCCTCACCAGACATGAGACCTATAGGTGCCTTGATCTTGGACTTGCCAGAATCCAGAATTGTGAAAAAGAAGTGTTTGTTGTTTAAGCCACCCTGTCCATGAGATTCTGTTATAACAGCCTGAACTAAGACAACAGGGAAAGGCTCAGAGAGATTAATTTGATCAAGTATCCAAAAGGATCAGAGCTATTGTTGCTACTCCTTCCCCTTTTAGCTAATCACCTCAAATTTGACAGCTTTTTGTTGGGGGTCAGTACAGGGAAGGCTTCCTCAGTACCCTCCTGGGAATTCAGTTAGCTGCCTTCAGCAGGGAGAGCCAGGATCTACTTATCTGTCTTTGTCACATCCCTTTCTCTCATCCTCCTGCTTCAGGACAGTCTTGGCTTTCTAGCAGGCAGAAGACTGCTTTCTTGCATGGGCTCCTGCAGCTCTAGACCCAAGAGGAGACCCTCACACCAGTTTGTCACAGGGTTTCCTCCAAGGCTAACCTGTGGCTTCTCAGTCACCTAGTCATGAGGCAACAGAAGCCTTTAGAGGCCTGAGTGTGCATGGTCCTTATTAAGAAAATATGTCAAAGTGGGAAAATTTCAGGAAAACTAATTAAGTCAGTGACAGCATGATTCAGTACAAAGGGGAGCCCTGGTGGACCCTAGAAACTCCACGGTGAGTCATTGCCTTAAGCGAGTATGAATATGAATTCACAATTACTGAGAGCTACTCATTAGCCTCAGCTCACTCCCTGCAGGTAAAAACGAAAACACTAGTTGAGGTACAGCTCAGTGGTAGAGCACTTGAGTAGCAAATGTGAGGCCTTGAGTTCAACCTCCAGTACTGAAAAAAACAAAAAATAACACAAAAAATAGAAACATCTTATGGAATGAAATTCATATAAGTCCCTGTTGAAGCCTGTGGAAAGACCACTGTCCTAATTTGCTTCCTCAGTAATTAAGAACTTTTCCACATACAATTTAGAGGTTGTGTCAGTTAGTTTTGTGTTACTAGGACATAATACCTGAGATAAGCAACTTAGTGCATTTTGCATGCCTGCAGGACCAGCATTGCATGGATGATGCCAAGGTCTGGTGAACTATACCTGAATCTGCTTGAACCATAGATGCAGCAGCCTCTGAGTGCCTACATGCTGGACATAAGAAAGTGTCAGGAAAACAATTCTCTAAATGGCTTTCCATAAGCAGAGCACTCCAGGGCTGTTTTCTTTTTTTTGAGGTACTGGGGGTTGAACTCAGGGGTATTCTACCTCTGAGCTATACCCCCAGCCCTATTTTTTATTCTTTATTTTGAAACAGGGTTTCACTAAGTTGTGGAGTGCCTCACTAGGTAGCTGAGGCTGGCCGTGAACCTGGATCCTCTGGTCTCAGCCTCCCAAATGCTGAGATTACAAGCTTGCGCCACCATGCCCAGCTCCAGGGCTCTTTTCAAAACTACTTAACCCTTTTCCACCCTTAAGCCTTCCATGGATGAAGATCTTTCTAACTACTGAGATGCCCTCAGGGCATCTTTTCTACTGTCATGATGCAAAGTCTTCTTTGTAAGGGTGCTAATCTTTTTAGCAACCATATCTTGGTTGGCTCAAAATTTAAAACACTCCTTTTCTGACCAAATTGCAAGTTTTTCAAATATTTCCACTTTGCTTCTTGCTCCTGATTTTCACCGTAAACTTAGATAGAAGCAGCCAGCAATAGCTGGTCCACTGTCTGAATGCTATGTTGCCTTGAAACGTCCTCTGTCAGATTAATTAGTCCACCAACTTTAAACCCAGACACACAAAATGGGCAAAGTGTAGACAAGTTCTTTGGCAGAATATAACACAAATGGCCTCTAATCCAATTCCCAATACAACCCTCATTTCCATCTGAAACTTCATGAGCCTGGTCTTTACTGTTTACATTCCTATTTGCATTATGGTCTTCTGAGCTCACACCAGAATCATCCATTAAACTCTACTTGTAGCATTCTAAGTTTTTTTCTATCCTGCCTCTTCAAACTTTTCCAAACTCCGCCCACAAACCAGTTCTGAAGGCTTTGAAACCACATGGTCAGGTATCATCATAGTAATGATCCTGCTTCTTGATACCAGCTTGGCTCTCAGCTTCTGAGGTTTTATTCCATGGTTGGTTGGCTTCATCGCTTTGGGGCCTGTGGTGAGGCACAGCATCACAGAAGGGAGCATGGTGAGTATATTGGCTCATCTCATGGTGGCCAGGAAGCAAAACGAGAGAGTGGAAGGGTGAGGGGTCCCACTATACCCTTGGAGGGCATGCTCCCACTGATCTATTCCTTCAACTAGGCCCCAGATCTTAATGGTTCCGCCCTAGAGACCAACTCTTCAAGATATGAACTTTTGAGGGACACTTAAGATTCTAGCCATGATAGAGGTATATATGTATTAATACAGCCCAATTTTGAAAGGGTTGAAGACATAAATGAGTAGTCTGGGGGAAAAAAATCATAATGTATTTTTAAATATTCTGTAGTGCTGTTGTATAAGCCTGTGATCTTTATTTCAGGAAATGAAGTACCTCTGTACTGGGAGGATTTCATCTAGTATAGAAGCATCTCATTTATATGTGAAAACATGTTTGTAGAGTTAAGAGTTACATTTTGGTAAATGGTATTTGAAACTCTCAGAGGTTTTCTTATTACTGGGACTTTGTACTGCATTGCTCTGCAAAGCCTTGTGAAATACTTCCTCATTTTTTGATTCATACTTCAGACCTTACAGGTCTTTGTGTATCTTTCAAAATTAAGAATCCTAGAAGCTGTGCTGAAATGACTCAAACTAGAAAAATCCTCTGTTTTAAATGGTGTTAACACTTAACTGCCAAAACCAGGCCTCTCAAGTTAGAAACAAAACAAAACTTTGATGAGCACAGCCAAAGAAAATTCACAAGGAAAATAAGTTATTTGTATGAGACACAAAATTTCCAGATAATATATTCTTTTCTCTTCTCTAGGTTCATATCAAAACAATAGGAGTCTTTTTAAAGAAAAGTTATAGGGATTGGAGATGTAGCTCAGTGGCAGAGTACTTGCTTAGGTGTAAAAAGCCCTGAGCTAGGGCCCAGCACCAAAAGAAAAAAAAAAAAGCCCATTGACTTTTAGTACACCTACAATCCCAGGTATTCTGAAGGTGGAGAAAGCTGAGGCTGGAGAATGGCAGCTTTGAGTCCAGTCTGAGGAATATCATGAGACCTTCATTTAAAAATAATAATAATAATTAAAAATAGAAAACTATAGGTAAACCATGGTAAATAGGATAGTGATCAGTTATCATCAAAGTGGATTTAAGCACTTGTGAGGAGCTGATTTCTCTTATTCAGGCAATCAGTTTTATGACAGTTTGTGACAGGGACCTCTCAACCCTGGCTGCACATAGAATCACCTGGTGACCTTTGGAACTGCTGGGATGCCCAGACCCATCCAGGAATCAGAAATACAGAGAGGTGGGGCCGGGGCATCTGCATCAGGACTGTTGTTTCAATTCTTCAGGTGATTATAATGTGTAGTCAGGGCCCTGTGCCACAGACTTAGAAAATCACCAAAAAACGTTGTGGTCCACATAAACTGCTTGTTAGATCACAAGTTGCTGGATTTCCTGTTCCCTCCCCCAAGGAATCTGCACTTAGAACTAGCTCTATGGGTAATCCTTTTGCACTAGAAACACTGGGAACTCCTGCCTTTAGGTCATTAAATATTGAAGTATTACTGAAAAAAGGTGCTGTAATATCACATGGTCTTTTCAAACTAGCTGTTAATGTGAATTGTGGTGAGGTGAGTGACACTGTTGGTCTTTGTCCTCCATGGTCTTCTGTAGTGAGTGGTGGTCCCCTTGTAAGTATCCATTTGTCCAGATTATTTTCTGACCCTCCTGCTCATCAGAACTCAGCTACACTATGTCCTTTTCTAAATCACTGACCAACTGATCTGATGGATTAATTTAGACTCAAGAATGCTGTCTAGTTCTTCCCACATGATTGAATTTTAGCAGCTGCTTTCAGTGACTGAGCTCAAAGGCCTAAGTGAGTACAATGAAGCAGGCAGTGCAGGTAGGTGGTGGTGAGCCACATCTGAGCTTCTCCACCCTTCCCATACCTCTGGGGTCTTTGTTTTTATTCCCTACAAAGGTATGAGTTGCCTTTAAACCACAACCCTCTGAAGAAGACTTAAATCACTGTCAAATATTGAAACAGATTGTGTCTTGGACAATGAAGATGTTTCCTGGAAGGAGGCTTGCAGAGTAGATTTGAGAGCAGTGCAAATTCCTCTTAGAGATGAAACATTCTTTTGTTAAAAGGGAAATAAATTCGTTTAGTGCATAACTTCCTCAATGACTTTTGTAAAATTGCTCAGGGTTTATAAAAGCTCATAATTTTCACAGGCTAAATAAATCCAGTAATTTAGTTCATTCATTTTAGCATTTATTCTCTGCTTTTCAAAATATCATTTTCCATGAGGACTGGGTCTGATAGGCTCAATTTTTTTTTCTCTCCTGCTCTCTAGCCTTATGTTGTAACGACAGAGATTAGCTAATAAATGCAAATTTGAGATCAATTTGTTCTGAAAACCAAATTAAATGCTTTCATTTGGGTGAGATGAGTGTGGAGGAGGAGTGTGACATGGAGCTGATAATAACAGTTACAAAAGAAACAGCGCAGCCTGAGCTTCTCAACTTGCCTCCCTTCTTGATCATCCTTAGCTCCTGATGAAAAATTTAACTAGTGATAAGACATGCTTGGAGTTTACCATTCCTTAGAAAGCTGAAATGAGACTCTATAAATAATATGACCAATATTTAACCCTGGGACACAACGCAATGCTAGGAAAGCTGTAATCACTGGTTTGCACTCAGTATCTTTGGGCCATTTAATTTTGTCTAATTTAGGCCAAAGATTTCATGCCAATTCTATCTAGCTCTCTCACAAAGGTATGTTTTTGTTCATCAGGGAGACCAGATAATTGAGAGCTGAGGGGTCTTTGATAACTTGACACTTTTCCGTAAAGATAATAGGAAAAGAACAAAGGGATGGCCAGACAGGTCCTGACTGTTTCTAACACCATTCTGCTCCCAACGGTGGCATTGATAAGTATTTTATTCCTTCATGATATAAGCCACAATCTTTATCCTAAACCTTGGGAGCCTGATTTGTTTAAAAAAATTTTTAATTATTTTTATTGTTTTTTTATTGAGGATTGAGGAAGAGAACAGGTCAAATGGTCTTATGTCCATATAAAAGTATTATTACCAAGCTCACAAACATGTATGGGGAGAGAGTAGGGGTGAGTGGGTGAGATAAGGAGCAATGTGTGCATGTATTACTTTGAATCTGACTATGATGTATAATTATAATGTACCAGTAAAAGTATAAACAATTTTTTCAGATTTCAGAAAAGTAATGAAATGTACCTACTGTGTATTTTGTAATATTGTCAGTATGACCTGGTTAGCTATTTTATATCAACGCATAATATTTCCGCAGTAAAACATGCAGATATTCATATGTAAGTGGAGCAAATAAATACTCTAGAAGGTCAAGTCTGTTTAGAGTAGTTTCACTACCAAATGAGTTGTGCTTAACCCAAATAAACAAAACCAACTTTTGTTTGAAGAGATTTTTATATTTGAAATTGTAAACAAGAAATTATGGATTTATATCTGTATATTTTTTCAAACTGCTCAAGAATCTATATATTTAATTCTTTCTTGTAACTTCATTGGGTAATTTGTCCCATATATTACTGACCTAAAACATAACTCTTCATGCTTAAAATGTCTCTTCTCATTATACTTATTGATTTGCCCACCACATTCCTGGTAATTTAGTGGGTTTATTATTTCTTGTTATGCTAAGCTTTTCCTTTTTCTTTTGTAGTGCTGGGCACTGAACCCAGGCCTAGCAAATGCTGGCCAAGTACACTACCACTAAGATACATCCCCAGCCCCATGATAAACTTTTTAAAGCTTAGTTTCCTCTCTTAGAAAATTTCTCTCGGAATCCCACCTGGCACTGGGGGCTTGCATTGATCAGCAAGCTTCCATTGAGAGCAAGAGAAACTGATTCTACTTAAGCACAAGAGCTTTTATTGGGGTCATGTGGAAATCAAAGAATACTTGTAGAACCATGCTAAAAAATAGCAGGGAAAATAAAAATTTGTACTTTATCTGGATTTCTCATCCCCACCGTCTCTTTGCTGAGGATCAACCCCCAGGTGAATCAAAGGGGCTAAGTGTGGCTCATGTCTTCACCACTTGGCTAGGAGCCTCCCACCAAGCCTGAGCTAATGGTGGGGGAACCATTCTCCTGAGAAATGGCTGGTTATGGCAAGAAGAATGCACATGGATCCCGATGACAAAAATTAAAACAAGACAAAAATTAAAACAAAACAAAAAATGAACCTGGCCAAGTCTTGGTAAATTTCCAAAATATTTTCAGAATATTATTTTTGATTCTTGGCTTTTTGAGGATAGATATGTAGTCTTATTTTTTCATTGACCTCATATAAAACTTTCTTTATCCTATGTGTCGTTTAGTTGTATCCCTTTAGACTTTTCTCAACACTCCATGCCTTTCTTGAGCACAGTGGCTAGAGATGTTTGTCATTAGATTTTATTTTGTTTCATTACAACTAGCATGCTATTTTCCAAGAGATCTTTTAACAAGGAGCATCTCCTACAAATCCAGCATTGACAGAGGGAAGCCGAATAGTAGACACTAATTCATTAATGAGAAATGAAAATACTTCACCTGAAACCTACATAGAAGAAACAAGCATATATCACATGGGTCAAGAACCAAGGAAATGAAGAAGGCAAATGAATATGGTCTTCCCTCCTTCATTTACTGCTTAAAAATTTAAAGGATATTATTACCCTTCTTATGCCCATGTTTCATTAAGTGGTTTCTCAAATTGCAAGCAATTTTTACAGCCAGGGGCTGATGAGTGCACATAATCTCAGTTTGAATTGTTGGTAGTCTACCCATTTCTTACCTGATACTCATACTCCGTGAAAGGCAAGAGTTCAGAATCCATAAAAAAGCTTGAGCTTCCATTGTAGGTTAGGACTGGATTGGATTTTCCAGGCTGAGCTGCAATTTGTCTTCTGTACAATTCGTAGTATAAAATTTTTCCATTTGGCTGGCGTGGTCCTGTCCAGAAAAGGGAAATGGTGGACTGGAATCCTTCTGGAGCCATCCATACCTCTGTATGTGGAGGAGGTTGCATCAGAGGTGCAATCTCAGGGGTCTGGACAGATACCCAGTCACTTGATGCACATCCAAGGGTATTACAGGCTTGAATTCGTACTTCATACCTTTGGTACACAAGGCAGAATTATAGATGATCAGGTAAATAGATTATCATGGGATAAATCTTTAAAAGGTCAAGCATTTTCATAAAATGATAATTTGCATTTATTTTCATACATAACTAACTCTTTAAAGAAAAATAAAGTCTGATTTCCATGAAAAGTTTTGAATATTTTATATCTTTCTGGTTTTCCAAATTTCCTTTGTTTGGAAGGAATGGGCACAATTTTTTTTTCCATAAAGAGGGCTTCGAATAAATAAACACTCAGGATTTTTTCCAGCATGATAATTCTGGTACTCTGCAAACTTAACATAGCAACGAAGAATGCAGTCTGGGAGGTTCCACAGCCCTGGACGACTTGTCTCTGCACTAGGGCTGAATGATTCCCCAGGAATGTTTCCAGGTCATGGAGGAACATCAAGGAATTAAGGTTTCAGTGGTAATAAATCCCCTCACCTGATACCTGACATCTTAAAACAAGCCTTCTTACACCACACAAAGACCTTCTGGGGCCAAAGTTAGTCCAGCTACACACTAGATTATCCATCATGGAGACACCTTATCACCATCCAGTTAAACTCAACTAATCAATTATGTTTTACCTCATAGCTGGTCTCTGCCACTTGGAAAGGTTTATTTACATAGCAGGAACTTTTCTCTTCCAACAAAAGGGACTTTGGTTAGGGTTAAGTGCCTCTGGCTGCAAATGAGCACTTTTTTCTCTGTTCCCATGCCCCATTGATTTTATGACACTCCTAATTATCTCTCAAACACCCAGCTACCTTTCGTTCTCCCTTATTTATTCCAGTCATAGTCTTTTTCTCTTCTGCTTTCTACTTTCCCTCTTTGCTCTTCTAGTCAGTCCCTTTAGTTCCCTTACTTTCTTCCTTTCTGTTTCACCTTTTTGACTTTTCAATTACACTTCTCTTTTTCTCTGTGACTTCTTTCATCCTCCTTTTTACTTCTTCTCTTTCCCTCCCTCTCCTCTCTCACCCCTCTCCACTGTGAGGGAACTACCAGTCTATTGGTGAACAAACCCATAGCTATATATGGCAGATCTGACTTCTAAGCAATTCTGTGAGGTCAATTTTGATTTTTCACACAGAGGATATTCATTTTCTGGATTATCTGTGGTAAATTTTTAATCCTGGATCAGCTTCCTTTTGGTATTAATGCATCCCCAGGCCACTTCTTTCTACTGACCAGCTGGGGGTGTGCAAAGGTGAACATACTAATTTTCAAAATCCAGTGTATATATGCTTAAAAAAACACAAAAGTCAAAAAGCTGCAGGAATCTCAACTTTACATAGCAGTGATGTTCTGTTTTATGTCACGAGTGTCACAGCTTCAATTAGAGAAGCTAAGGAAGAGAACTCTCATGCAATCTTAAATGTCACTGCTCAGTTTATCAGATTAATCAACCTTTTCTTGCCATCCTGAAAAAAGTGTCCTCACATCTGGACAGTCATCTTCTTCTCTAGAAAAATAACAATTTCAAAAGGGGAGAAAAATTGATAGGATTTTGAAACTTGCATATAAAATCAGGGAAAGAGGAAACCAGTACAAAATATACAGCTTGCATCTAAAGTGGACCTTTTTAATGCCTTGAATCAGAATAGGATGTAGA
>PVLC010036547.1:0-15743 GCA_004027655.1 Graphiurus murinus
CCATAAAATTTTCTGAGCAGAGAAAAACCCTTTTGTACTTGACCTGTGCTGGGTCCCAGGCACCAGCCAAGGGCAGCCAGACCTGCTGTGGCCACAAATAGGTCTTTCCTCACTCTGAGCTGATGACTTCACCTGCCCTGATGTCCCCTTCCTTATTGTTTAGGGTGACACTTCAGAAGGCTCACCAGGTCAAAGGTAGGGAAAGCAGAAGTGAGGGACCAGAGGTGGGGGGGGGGGGGGGGGGGAATAGAAAGAAAGCCCTAGGGGAAGAGGGGAGAGAGGTGCAATGGCATATACTCAGCAACCACTCTGTGCCTATACCCAACCTATGTGCCTCAATCTTTACAGTGATGCAATTGGCTAGATTTTTTTATCGCCTCCACTGTACAGGTAAATAGAGATAGAGATTGGTTAAAATCCCACTTGGCAACAAGAACCAGAACTAGACTAGTTCTTCCACCACAGAGCAGGGAAAAGGAAAGCCGAGTCAGAGAGTCATGGAATGAATGGCCGAGAGGGAGCTCTGAGATCACAGCCCCGGCCTCCCGCTGTCTCCAATGCAGGATGCACACGGAGGTCACTGCTGGTGTGGAGCATTTGGGTTTCTTTTTCTTTTCCTTTTTTTCTATCCACTTGCATCATTTAATGTTTAAAAGCAGAAGTGAAGAAACACTAGAAGGGGTTTGCTAAGATTACAAATTCTGGAAGAAAATGAGGCAATCTTGTGGGATTTCGTGGGGCGGGGGTGGCGAAGGGCCTCCGCCCAGGCCGGGGGTTCTGCCTAGCTGCTCGGGCTGCAGAGGGGCCCGTTTCTCCTCCCTGAAAGCAGACCTAGGTCGAGAGCTGCTCTTGTCACAGACTCACACGGAGAAGCCAGCTCCTGGGAGCCCTGGCCTGAGCACCACCGCGCAGAAGTCAACAGTGAAGAAGCAGCATGTCCTCTAACCTTGAATCTCAGAACGACACAGCTCCTTCCTCCCACAGCTCAGCACAGGCTGGTCCCTCCACGTAGACTGTCCTTCCTCCTCTAATCCTGCTGCGGACTCCTATGCATCCTGTAAGATCCAGCTCACATGTCCCTTCCTTGCAAGCCCTTCCTGACCAGACGGTGTGCTCCCTGGGTTCCTGGGCTCCCTGTTCTCACTGCTTGCTGGCCCCTCTCAAGACTTTGACTCTTGCCTCTTAAGCCTGACTTCATCCCAAGGCTCAGAAGGCGTGCGTGTCCCCGTGGGAAACTGCCACTGGGTCTGCAGGGCCTAAGACAGTGGCTCTCAGACCTAAGTGAGTGTCAGGTCCCCGAGGAGGCTGCTTCAAGTGCACATGCCGAGGTCGGGCCCCAGAGCTCCTGACCCAGCAGGTCTAGGTGGGGCCCGGTCCCCGCAGGTCTGACGAGCTCCCAGGAGAGGCTAAGAAACACTGCTCTAGAAGGTCACCTAGGAACGCTTCACCTGCGTCCTGGGGCCTGGACACCTCGTGGTCCTGCATCTGGTCCTTGTGCTGCCCTCCTTTTGTGCGTGGGGACAGTACCGGGGAAACCAAGGGGCATTCTGTCTGAGGCTGGGAGCTTTATAAAGAAAAGAAGTTTCTGTAACTCACAGTTCTGGAGGTTCAAGGCCTTGGCATTCTATACAGGCTTTGTTTTTTTTTTTTTTTTTTTTTTTTTTGCGGTACTGGGGATTGAACTCAGGGGCATTTTACCTCCGAGCTATACCCCCAGCCCTATTTTTTATTCTTTATTTTGAAACCAGGTCTCACTTAGTTGCGGAGTGCCTCACTAGGTAGCTGAGGCTGGCCTCGAACCTGGATCCTCCGGTCTCAGCCTGCCAAATGCTGGGATTACAAGCGTGCGCCACCACGCCCGGCTTATACAGGCTTTTATTAATTAATTATTTATTTTGAAACAGAGTCTTGCTAAGTTGCTGAGGGTCTTGCTAAATGGCTGAGGCTGGCCTCGAACCTGCAATCCTCTTCTCTCAGCCTCCCAATACTAGAATTGCAGATATGCAATCACTACTCCTGGCTTCCATTCTTGATCTCACAATGTCTGTAACCTCAAACCTTCAAAAAGGAGGCTGGAGACCTGCCAGGACTACAAGTGATAAACGTGGTCTATAGGGGCAGCTACAAAAGAGAGGGAGGGACGGCGGGGGCTGCAGCAAGAGCCTTGGATAAGAAAGCACCGCTGCAAGTCACAGTTTGGGGACAGCGAGTTCTGGTGTGTCTATTTCAAATGGCCACATGACAAGCACAGTGCAGTTGAGGTTGTTCTTTTCCTCTATCAGTTTCCAGCCCAGACGCTCGCTGGCTGTGTGGCCTGGGAGGCAGCGCATCTTTGTTTTTCATTTCTTGTTAGATAGGAAAGGCGGGACAACCTCACAGGATGAGGAGTGAGTGACACGATGCCACGCAGGCTCAATCCCCAGTACCACAAAAAAAAAAAAAAAAAAAGAAGCTTGGGTTTTACAAACTGAGGGGCATGAACACTAGGAGTTTAGAAGGAGGGACAGTCTGCAGGCAGCTCTGCCCGGTGAACACCGGAGCACTCCAGGATTCCCCCGTAGAAGCTGAGGTCACGTGATGCTGCGTGGAGAGGCGGCTGGGGCTGCATCTGCACTGTGCACATGCAAGGAAGAGGTGCTCTGGAAAGTCGGGGCTGGATAAAGGCCCCCTTCTTTAGTGCCAGGCAGCTGCAGCAGGGTTAAGGAGCTGCTGCTAACACTGCAAATAATAATACAGCCAGTGCTTCTGAGCTCGCACACGTGCCAGACTCTCTTCTGAGCACAGAAAAGGAATCAACTCGTTCAATCCCCACAACCACTCCAAGAGCAGATACTGGAGGCTGAGCTTCCCTTATCCAAACCGCTTGGGACTGGAAGTGCTTCAGAAATCTGAAAACCTGGGAGTTTTTCAGATTTGGGAATATTTGCATAGACTGCCAGTTGAACAACCCCATTCTGGAAATTCAAACTCCAAAGTGATCTGAAATCTCAAACTCTTGGTGCATCACTCAAATGTTGGAGCATGTCACGTTTCAGTTTCCAGATTAGGGATGCTCATGTTGTATTGTTACCTCTGTTTGACAGATGGAGAAATCGGGCCTAGACAGGTTAAGGAGGTGTCTAGACTAGGGTTACCAGCAGCAGTCCTGGGTTCAAGGCTGAACAGAAGAGCTTTGGGATTGTGTCCTGTTCTGAAGTAGAAGATCTACACCGGAGACTCTATTGGAAGGGGCGGGCGAGGGTGCGGGGCTTGGAGCACCTTGCCTTTAAGCGGATGAGAAAGAGCTGAGGAGGGCGTGGTGGTGCAGGCTGTAATCCCAGCATTCGGGAGGCTGAGACAGGAGGATCCAGGTTCACGGCCAGCCTCAGCTACCTAGGTGAGGCACTCCGCAACTTAGTGAGACCCGTTTTCAAAATAAAGAATAAAAAATAGGGCTGGGGGGTATAGCTCGGAGGGAGAATGCCCCTGAGTTCAATCTCCAGTACCACAAAAAAAAAAAAAAAAAAGAAAGAGCTGAGGAGTCAGGACAGGCTGTGTGGGCTGGGGGCACATCCTTACCCATAGCTTCGAGTCATAATAGTAGGCTCCCAGGAGCTTCACGATGTAGGGGTGGTCGCAGGTGGCCAGGATTTCGATCTCCACAATGTAGTCCTCCAGCTCCTCCTCACTCTTGGTCTCAATGACTTTGGCTGCGGCCAACGCACCGGTCTCCTTATTCTTGGCCTGCAAAGGGGAGACACAGGTCAACGAGGCATGCCAAGCAGGAAGCTGACCCTGGACGGCAGCCCAGAGAGCCCCACACGAGTGTGAAAACAGAGGCCGGATGTCCAGGGGGGCTGAGTCGCTGGACCAGGACACACATTGTCCTTGACAATGGCCAGTGCCGCACAGGGAGTCAGTGCAGAGGAGTGCGCCAAGAACAATGCTCTGTGTTTTATAATAATAATAGCAAAAGCACAATACAATAAATAAAAACACAAGGATGGGTTAGTGCCACAAATACCAACAGGGAATGATCTATGCGTTCAGTAAGTCAGTCCAAGTCACTGAACAAACAAAAGTGATATGATGCTTTTTATATAAAAAGTAACAAACTGCCAGGCTTGGTAGCCCGTGCTTGTAAATCCCAGTACTCAGGAGGCTGAGATAGGAGGATCACAGGTTTGTGGCCAACCTCAGCTACTTAGTAAAGCTACTTCAAAACTTAGTGAGACTTTGTTTCAAAATAAAGTAAAATAGGGCTGGGGCTGTAGCTCAGAGGTAGAATGCCCCTGGGTTCAATCCCCTGCACCAAAAAAAAAAAGTAACAAACTAGAGGCCAGTAGCACACCCTTGTAATCCCAGCATTTGGGAGGCTGAGGATCCGGGTTCCCTGCCAGCCTCAGATATCTAGTGAGGCACTCCACAACTTAGTGAGACTCTGTTTCAAAATAAAGAATAAAAAATAGGACTGGGGATGTAGCTCAGACATAGAATACCCCCGAGTTCAATTCCCAGTACCGCAAAACAAAACAAAAAAAGTAACAAACTAGTACTGGATGGGGGTGCAGCTCAGTGGTCAGAGCACTTGCCTAGCACCTGTGAGGCCCTGAGCTCCATCCCCAGCACTCCAAAAAAAATATATGATGATAATATAAAATAATGTAAAGCCAGGCATGGTGGCATATGCTTGTAATCCCAGTATTTGGGAGGCTGAAACAGGAGGATCACAGGCTCACAGCCAGCCTTAGCTACTTAATGAGGCCCTCTGCAACTTAGTGAGACCTTGTTTCAAAATAAAAAATGAAATAGGGCTGGGGGCATAGCTTCGAGGTAGAATGCCCCTGGTTCAATCTACCATCAGAAAAAAAAAAAAAAAATTGCAACTTTTGCCAGTTGTGGTGGCTCACACTTGTAATCTAAGTACTTGGGAGGCTGAGATAGGAGGATCGCAGGTTCCAGGACAGCCTCAGCTACTTAGTGAGGCTCTCTGCAAGTTAGTGAGACCCTGTTTTAAAATAAAGAATTCAAAATAGGGCTGGAGGTATAGCTCAGGGGTAGAATGCCTCTGGGTTCAATCCCCAGTATCACAAAAATAGGAAAGAAAGAAAGTATAATATTATACTTTCATGCATGCTTATATTTGTCTGTAAATGCTTGGAAAAGCTCTGGAAAGACCCTGGCTGACAGCCGGCTGGCAGGGGGTGGGGGTTCATGAGATGGACAGATTCATAGGGCACTGTCACTCTTTCCACACTGCTTAAACATTTTGAATAGTAATGTTCCATTCATTTATGTGTATCCTTTCAAATATGTTAAAAGTAGAATGAATCAAGGTATGGTGGTGCAGGCCCGTAATCCCAGTATTTGGGTGGCTGAGACAGGCCTTAGCAATTTACCAAGACCCTCACAACTTACTGAGTCCAAGTTTCAAAAGGAAGCTGGGCGTGGTGGCGCATGCTTGTAATCCCAGTACTTGGGAGACTGACACAGGAGGATCGCAGGTTCTCAGCCAGCCTCAGCTACTTAGTGAGGCCCTCTGCAACTTAGTCAGACCCTTTTTCAAAATAAAGAATATAAAATAGGGCTGGGGGTGTAGTTCAGAGGTAGAATACCCCTGAGTTCAATCCCCAGTACCTAAAAAAAAAAAATGGGGGGTATGGGGGTAAAACTTGGAGGCAGAATGCCTCTAGGTTCCATCCCTAGTACTAAAAAAAAAAAAAAAAAAAGTAGAATGAAATGCCAGGGATGGCTCAGTGGTGGAACATTTGCCTAGTGCTCACAATTACAGTGGAACTGCTTCCTAGATACATGTCACTTGGGTAAAGCAACCGTTTCTTAGCTAGGCGTGGTAGCATGTGCCTATAATCCCAGTACTTGGGAGGCTGAAACAGGAAAATTACAGGTTCAAGGCCAGCCTCAACAACTACTTAGTAAGATTCTCAGCAACCTAGTGAGACCCTGTTTCAAAACAAAAAATTGAAAGGGCTAGAGGTGTAGCATGGAAGTGGAATGTCCCTGAGTTCAATCCCCAGCACCACAAAACAAAACCAACTATTTCTTATTTGGTGAAAATTTTCACACCTACCAGGATGGCTACAATCAAGAAAGGGATGCCAGGCTCAGCGCTATATTCCTGTAATCCCAGCTACTCTGGAGGCTGAGGCAGGAGGATTGTAGGTTTGAGGCTAATCTAGGCAAATTAGTGAGACCCTGTCTCAAAATAAAAATTAAAAAGGGTTAGGAGTGTACCTCAAAGGTAGAATACCTCTGGGTTCAATCCCCTGTGCCACAGAAGGAAGGAAGGAAGGAAGGAAGGAAGGAAGGAAGGAAGGAAGGAAGGAAGGAAGGAGGTAGGTAGGTATGAATGGTACATGCCTATAATCCCAGTACTTGGGAGGCTGAGACAGGAGGATCACAGGTTCAAGGCCACTCTCAGTAACTTAGTGAGACCCTGTTTCAAAATAAAAAATAAAGTAGAAAGGGCTCAAGGAGTAACTTGGAGATAGAATGCCCTTAGGTTCAATCCTCAGTACGAAGGAAGGAAGGAAGGAAGGAAGGAAGGAAGGAAGGAAGGAAGGAAGGAAGGAAAGAAAATAACAAGTGTTGGTGGGGATGTGGAAAAATGAGAACCCCGTGCTGGCAGGACTGTGGCGTGGTACAAAAGGCATGGCCACATCTACACAGGTCCACGTGGACCCCACACTGCCTCTAGCGGGTATGGCCCCAAAAGACTTGGAGGCAGGGACTCCAGCCGCTGCTTGCTCATAGCACACCTGGTCCACAGCAGCCCTCTTCACAGGAGCCAGGAGGTGGAAGTGACCCGAGCGCCACCAATTAAATGGGTAAACACAGTGTGATATACACATACAATGGGATATTATGCAGGCACAAAAAGGAATGAAGCTGTGACACAGGCTATAACATGGATGAGCGTTGAAAAGATCGTGTTACATTAAATAAGCCAGGCACAAAAGGTCAGATACTGTATGATTCCACTTACTAAGAGCTACCTAGAGTCATCAAATGCATAGAGACAGAGACTAAACAGGAGGTACCAAGGGACGGGAGAGAGACAAATGGACGTGCTTTGTTAACTGAGCTGCACAGACCCCAAGCTCCCGTGCAATGATGACAGCACGATTCATACGGATCAGGGCCTCTGCACAGGCACTGGCCTGCGCTTCCTACCCACATTAACTCACTGGCTGCCTCAACCAGCCCGGATGCCAGGGCTAATACCTCATGTACAGATGAGAGGACGAGGGCAGAGAGGCTTGGGCGTGAAGAGGCACAGTAGAGAGCCGGGCGTGGTGGCGCACGCTTGTAATCCCAGCATTCGGGAGGCTGAGACTGGAGGATCCGGGTTCGCGGCCAGCCTCAGCTACCTAGTGAGGCACTCCGCAACTTAGTGAGACTCGGTTTCAAAATAAAGAATAAAAAATAGGGCTGGGGGTGTAGCTCAGAGGTAGAATGCCCCTGAGTTCAATCCCCAGTACTGCAAAAAAAAGAGGCACAATAGACTGGGAACGTGGGCATGGGCTCTCTACTCTGCACACCCTCAGCAACCAGTTTCCCCCCATCAAAGTCCTGCCCAAGTTGTGCATGGTGGTGCATGCCTGTAATCCCAGTACTCTGGAAGATTGCAAGTTCAAGGCCAGTCTCAGCAACTTAGTGAGAGTCTCAGCAACCTAGTGAGACCCTGCTTCAAAACAAAAAAGAGTGATGGGGGCAGAGCTCAGAGGTAGAATGCCCCTGGGTTTAATCCCTAGTACCAGAAAGAAATAAAAATAAAAAGGAGCCAGGCGTGGTGGTGCACGTTTGTAATCCCAGCATTTGGGAGGCTGAGACTGGAGGATCCGGGTTCTCCACCAGCCTCAGCTACCTAGTGAGGCACTCCGCAACTTAGTGAGACCCTGTTTCAAAATAAAGACTAAAAAATAGGGCTGGGGATTTAGCTCAGAGGTAGAATGTCCCTGGGTTCAAGGTTCAATCCCCGGTACCACAAAAAAAAAAAAAAAAAAAAAAAACCTTGGCATTCATGTAATACTGTCTTTGTACAATCCTCCTCCTCCTCCTCTTCCTCCTTCCCCTCTCCAAACCCAAAGGAGGAGTTAGGCCAACTATTTCTTCACAGGAAAAGAGAGAGGGCTGGGACCAGAGGCACCATGACCGGGCAAAGGCCGTCCCTTCCATCACGGTCCTTTCACTCCTGAGCGCTGGTAAAGCCACCAAGTCACTTTTTCCAGTTTCCTGAAAAGGGATGAGTCCCCTAAAGGTGGAGGGGGTGAGGATATTTTCCAGGAGTGCACGAAACCTGCTCTGCCCGCCACCCTGAAAGGCAGCACCACCACCGAGTGACGGCGTGACCACAGGGCCGGGCCTCCTGCGGGCGCCAGTGTCAACATGGGAAACCCGCCGCCCAGCAACTCGCTCAGATTTCACAGACCAGAGCTTGCCAGGGAGGGTCAGGAGAAACTGCGGACCACATAGGGACTTGGCCAAAGTTAAATTCTTCAAGCCAGGAATGGTGGCACACGCTTGCAATCTCGGTACTTGGGAGGCTAAGACAGGAAGATCGCAGGTTCAAAGCCTGCCTCGGCTACCTAGTGAGGCCCTCTGCAACTTAGTGAGACTCTCTTTCAAAATAAAGAATAAAAAATAGGGTGTAGTTTGGAGGCAGAATGTCCCTGGGTTCAATCTCCAGTACCACAAAAAATAAATGAAACAATTCTTCAAAAGCCTGGTTGAAGCCCTGGTCCATCACTTTGAGGCCTCGGAGGACGTAATAATGGCAGACGATGAATAGAGCAAATGACTGGCACTCCCCGGGTGCCAAGATGAGGAAGCCGAGAGAGGCATGTGATCCGTCTCGGGTCACACAGCAATCAAGGTTGTGAAGGCTGCATCCGAACACAAGGCTGTCTGGCTCAAACAGGCTGGGCTCCAAATCGCTCCCCAGAGTTAAATTCTTGGCCAGTACCCAGTGCTCCCTACTCCTCCCTCTGCTAAAGATAAATGACAAGCCACAATTGCATCCACTGGCGCTGAGGCAGAGCTTGGCAGCTGCTCGTGCCACAAGCCATCGAGACAGGTGTTCGCCATCAAGCCCATTGCCCAGACAAGCAGACTGAGGCTCACAGAGCAACAGAGTCCCCAGGATTGCAGGCTGTGGGCCTGGCTCCCAGTCTAGTGCTCTCTTTACCATACTCCACGGTGGGGGCAGTTTGTTTCCTGTCCATTCAATTCATTCCACCATTACACCCTGAGCCCAAATTAAGCAAGGCACTTTTCTAATGAACAAGACAGTTTTTGCCTAAAAGGAGAATTGGCATGTGGAAACACTGCCCTCCCCTAACGTAAGTCAGCCTGCCTTGATTTCTCCAGTGGAACTTGAGAGTTTGTTTGGAGGTTCCAGCAGGGGAGCGCAGCTACTTGTTATACCCTTGAAGGAAGAAGGGTCAGGTACTCATTCCCATAGAAGTAGGTGGGTGACTCTCCTAGCCAATCAGAATGCTGCATTCCCTCTAGTCATGATGATTGGCTTAGACATACAATAAAATCAGCCAATGAAATGCAAGCATGGAACTGCTGAGACCACAGAGACTGCAATATGCCCTTCTTGCTATGAGTCTCCGACTAGGAGCCTCCATGCCCCCCAAAGGGAACCTGAAAATGAAACTAGGTTCCTTAGTTCAAAGAGGGCACTAGAGGACACTGCTGGACCCCTTCAATTAGGTTTTACAAGTCTTTCTATTATGAGCCCATTTTGAGTATAAAAAAACTGATGGTCAGGTGTGGTGACCTCACCTATAGTCACAGTGACTTGGAAGGTCTAATCAGGAGGACACCCTGAGCCCACGAGTTCAGGGCCAGCCTGGGCAACATAGTGAGACCCTGTCTCTTGCCAAGGGTAGGGGAGGAGGTTGTGGTGGTGGGAGATGGCACAGTGGCACATACCTGTAATTCTAGTACTGGGGAGGCTGAGATGGAGGATTGCAGGTTCTAGGCCAGCCTCAGTAGCTTAGTGAGGCATTTCAAAATGAAGAACAAAAAGGGCTGGGAGTATAGCTGAGAGGTAGAATGTCCCTGGGTTCAATCTTCAATTCAGAGAGAGAGAGAGAGAGACAAGAGACAGAGAAAGAAAGAAAGGGGGGGGGGAGGGAGGAAAGGTGGAAGGGAGAGAGGGAGGGAGGAAGGAAGGATGAACAGATGGTCAGAGAAGCCAAGTCTTTTGCTCAAGGCCATGCAGTAGGTAAAAACAGGGCTGGGAGCTGAATTTTGGTTCATGTTTTCGAAGTCCTTATATCTGACTGCTCTGCCAGAGGTGCCTATAAGTTCTGCAAAAGTCCAGTCTGGGCCTCAGTTTTCCCCCTGCACAGCCAGAGGGTGGGGAAACGATGCCCAAGCTCCCTGTGCCGATGTGACCTTGGTCAGCGGGCAGGCCTGGGAAGTCAAGGGGCTAGGTGGCGGTGCACGTGGGAGCTCACAGGCCAGGAATCGCGCAAGAACAAGTGGCTGTCTGTGGCCTCTGACGTCCATCTCTCCCGGGGTCAGGCCAAGGGCGAGGGGTCCTCGGCTCGGCCTCCACTGCTGGCCAGCAGTGACCAAGGCCTCGGCCCACACCCTTCAGAGCCACACAGGAGCCGCTTGTGTTTTCTGGCCCAGACTTCTCTGTGGGAACAATCCTCCCGCTGTGCAGGGCCAGCCTAGGAGGTGGGGGAGCCTGCCCCACCCCAGGGGCCCAGCCTGCCATTCAGGGGCTGGGGGCTTCCTGAGAGACCCGCCCCTCCCTCCCCACTGCCAGCTGACCCCTACATGTCGCTCCCCCCTCCTAAGTTTCCAGAATTTAGGAAGCAGAGAGAACTTTGGCCACCACTCCCAAGCTCAGTTCTACAGATGGGGAAACTGAGTCTAAAAAGGAGAATGAGGCAACTCAGTCATGAGCACGCATGCGCTGGAGAGGCCCCGTTCCCATGGCACCCCGATGTCAGGCCTGGGAGCGCTGGAGCTGCCTGGGAACTCATCATGGGGGAGTGGCCAGCATCCATTGCCCCTCATGGGTTCACAACTGTTGTTTTCTTTGGGAACTGCCTCTCTCACTCTCAATCCAAGGGATTCATGAGAAACTGAGCCCACCTACCCTGGTCCAGGGCACACCCAGGCCAGGCCTATCAGAGAGCTGAACCTCCTCACAGCACTGGAGAGAGAGTGTGTGACCCAAGGCAGACCCATGGTGTCACACCCGAGTGAATTTTGATTCTTTGCATTTTTGCTACAGTTATCAGGAAAAGTGGCCTTTTCTTTATCTTGGGTTGCTAATCCAGTAAAGTAAGAAGGCTCTGTGGCCCATCTTGCTATTCCTTCAGAAAGCCTGACTGTGAATGAGGCCAAGAGAGAAGCAAGGCCCACAAGGGAGAAGCGCAGCGTGCGGATGATTCTGTGGAGCACCTGGAGCCAGCTGTTCCTGAAAGCAGATACTCTTAGACTTTTCAGTTATGTGAACCAATAAATTCACTTTGGGACTTCTGTCAGCCACTGAAAAGGAAATGAGATCCTGTCTCCCGGGGCATTCAAGCAGAGAGCAGACACCTATGGAAGAGTTTCACGTGAGATAGACAATAATGAGGGCCATCTCCACTCGCAGGCTGCCATGAACAACAAAATGACATTCATAGACATCTCACAGTGGAGGCGATGGGTAACCCAGGACCTGGGGACTAGGTGGAAACTGTGGTGACTAACAGGCCACTGGCAAACAGAAACCAGGGCACTGTCCTGTCAAAGAAACCCTCCTCCAAAGAAGCAGAGGCGATCACTTTACATTTATGCAATTAGCAAAAACAGGTAATAAGACAATGCCTGGGGCTTGTAATAACTGGGACTCCTCAGCCGGGCGTGGTGGTGCATACCTGTAAAGTCAGTACTTGAGATGGCTGAGACAGGAGGATTACAGGCTTGTGACCAATCTCAGCAACTTAGCAAGACCTTGTTCCTTGTTTCAAAATAAAAAAATAGAAAGGGTTGGGGAAGTGGCTCAGAGGTAGGAGGCTCCTGGGTTCAATCTCCAGTAGCACAGGAAAAAAAAAAAAAAAAGGATCCTCATAACTGACAAGAATCTGGACTGCTTCCATCTTTTAAAGGGTAACAACCAGCAATGGGTTTGTTTTTGTTTGTTGTTTTGTTTTGCAGTACTAGGGATTAAACCCAGGGGCATTCTACCACTGAGTTACACCCCAAGACATATACATAATATGACATATATATTTGTTTGTGTGTTTGTGTGTGTGTGTGTACAGTACTGGGGATTGAACCCAGGGGCATTCTAACTCCAAGCTAAATCCCCAGCCCTATTTTTATTCTTTATTTTGAAACACGGTCTCACTAAGTTGCGGAGTGCCTCACTAGGTAGCTGAGGCTGACTGGGGCCTCACTGAGTTGCTGAGGCTGACTTCAAACCTACAATCCTCCTGTCTCAGTCTCTAAAGTACTGAAATTACAAGCATACAACACCATTCCTGGCTGACAATAGATTTTAAGATCTTTAAAAAAAAATACATTTTATATCTATTATCTCTCATTTCTAAGAATTTAAAGCCAAGAAATAATTTTGGGGAGGGGGTACTGGGATTGAACTCAGAGACATTTTACCTTGGAGCTACACCCCTAGTCCTATTTTTTTTTTGAAACAGGTTCTCACTAAGTTGCAGAGGGCCTCACTAAGTAGCTGAGGCTGGCCACAAACCTTCGATCCTCCTACCTCAGCCTCCCAAGTACTGGGATTACAAGCATGCACCACCACACCTGGCTTGAAGAAACAATTTTTAAAAGACAAAACAAATGCACCAGGAACGTGTTCACATTAGTCCATCATAATGGAAATAACCTGAATGTTTTAGTGGTAAGACAATGGTTAAATTAGCTTAATGGGCTAAGAAGCGATGCTTTAAAATAATAAAAGAGGAAATAACACAGCAATGAGAAAGCTACTTCAGACATAATGGTAAGTAACAAAGCAAGGTAATAAAACCGCAGCTAAGTTAGAGCTCTGGGGAAACTGTGCTCCGGTGGACAGAGAGAAGCTGTAAACACAGGAAGCCGACGAGGAGTCTCCCGGGTTATCTCCATCCCATTACATCGGGTTATTACCCACCTCAGTCTGTGAATCCAACTTTGTCTTAAATGTTTGAGGCAGGCAGGCTTGTCCACTCAGAAACCCACCTGGCTGTGGTACCCCATAGCGCGGCCACCAGCCCACTGTGCCTATTTAAATTAATAGAAGCTGGGCACAGTGGTGCATGCCTATAATTCCAGTACTTGGGAGGCTGAGACAGGAGGATCGCAGACTCGAGGCTAAGCAACTTAGGGAGACTCTCAGCAATCTAGCAAGAGCAGGTTTTAAAATAAAAAAATAAGCCAGGCGTGGTGGCACACACTTGTAATCCCAGTACTTGGGAGGCTGAGACAGGAGGATCGCAGGTTCAAAGCCAGACGTGGCAATTTAGCAAGGCTCTCAGCAACCTAGTGAGACCCTGTTTCCAAATAAAATATAAAATCGGTGTAGGGGATGTAGCTTGGAGGTAGAATACCCCTGAGTTCAATCCCCAGTACCAAAATTAAGTAACTAATAAATAGAAATGAAAGGAGTCAAACTTTTACTCCTTCAGTTGCAGAGCCGCATTCAAGTGTCATGAGACCACACTGTGAAGACACAGGACATTCTCATTCCTGCAGAAAGTTCTAGAGGACAGCTTTTCACTCAGGCTTTAAACTCCAGCCCTGTGGCACACGCTTGTAATCCCAGTACTTGAGAGGCTGAAACCGGAGGATCTGGGGTTGCAGCCAGCCTCCACAACTTAGTGAGACCCTGTTTCAAAATAAAGAATAAAAAAAAAGTATAGGGCTGGGGGTGTAGCTCGGAGGTAGAATGTTCCTGGGTTCAATCCCCAGTACCGCCAAAAAAAAAAAAAAAAAAAACAAAAAAACCCAAAAACAACAACAACAACAAAAAACCTCCAGCCCTCTCAGGCAGAAAACGCCTCCTCCTGGAAGAGACTGGGCATCTCAGACTCACTCCAGTGTCCCAGACCCAGCCTCAAAGTGTGTGTTTCTTTTTTAGAAAGAAAAACAGGGAGCGAGAGCAGAGTGAGAGCAGATCCCCGCCAGACCCACGCGGCGGGCGCGGTCCCCTAACAGTCTAGCTGGCCACAGCACAGGGCGCGAGGGACAGCTCCCAGCTGATCTGCAGATGAACAGCCAGGGCGTGGAGTCAGAGCCAAAGACCAGAGCAGCCAAGGCCAGAAGTTTCCATTCTCTCGTCCTCTCGACAGCGGGCGGTGGGGCCAGGCGGGTGTCAAGTAGGGTTCAGGCCCCCAGAACCAAACGGGCGCTTGGTCTGTGTCTCACGGGGCGCACAGCTCTGCTGCCCCTGCGTGGAGTCTCCACAGGGTGGTGGCCTTGCCAATCGTGGGAAGGGCTTCCACTCTATTTTGCAGAGAAAAATTCTGGCTCCAGAGAGAACTGGCCACAGCTGAGCTGGCTTCATGCATGGCAAGGGGCCCCCAAAAATTCAAGGCAGATGGGCAGAAGCAGGCAGGTGGCCCAGGTGGCTTGGGGTCAGAGCCCCCCCCAGGCTCCGGCTGGCAGGACCGGCCAGTTCAGAGGTGGAGCCATATGTACCCTGGACCTGGCCTTCTGGGAGCTGGGGCTGGAGGGCCTCAATAGGCCCCTGTGGTCTCCTGGAGCAGGACAATGAGCACACCTGCCTTTACCCAGCACAGGCCTGGGAGCAGACAGATGCACTGCTGCCTCCTTTTGTGGGAGAAAAGCAAGGCCCGGATGGTGACCTGCCACAGGCTGCACAGCTGTGAAGTGGTCTTGGACCTGAACTCAGGTCTGACTCCCTGCCCGGTGCTCCTGGTCTTTGTAGCCCACTCTCTCCAGGGTCCTCTGCCCGCCGCTCTGGGTGCCAGGCCTCCGTCACCATCTCCCCCTCCATTGCTTTTCACCAGAAGTATCACTAGAGCAAGGTCTCAATGGCTCCCTGTGATGATGTGGTAAAGCCCCAGCGGCCTCACCTGCCCGCCCTCCAGGGCAGCACCATGCCTCCCGTTCAGCCCACACCGTGGCCAGGGCTTCCTGCTCCACACGTTCCCTCCTTCTCCTTCCCCATACCTATGCTTAACCAGCACACAGCCCCTCCATGCGCTCTGCACCACAACCCCATCTGCTCCCGGGAGAAGTGATTTACAGCTTCAGCACAGACTGGTCATGCCCATCACAGATTCTCTCTTGGACCTGGCTGAGTCTAAGAGGCTAAGCCCAGTTCTGATTCATCTCAGTCTCTACCCTCCAGAACCTGGCACAGAATAGCCAGGGGACAGGAGAGGAGGGAGAGGAGGTGGTGGTGTACAGATGGAGAAAGGGGCAGGAGACAGAAGTGAACAGGTGCACAGGAGGCTGGGTGAATGGACAGATGGGTAGATGGATGGATGGATGGATGGATAGATGATGGATGAATAAATGGATGGATAAAGCCGGGCGTGGTGGTGTACACTTTTATTTTTATTTTTATTTTATTTATTTTTTTTTTTTTGCGGTACTGGGGATTGAACTCAGGGGCATTCTACCTCTGAACTACACCCCCAGTCCTATTTTTTATTCTTTATTTTGAAACCGGGTCTCACTAAGTTTCGGAGTGCCTCACTAGGTAGCTGAGGCTGGCCGCGAACCCGGATCCTCCGGTTTCAGCCTCCCGAATGCTG
>PVLC010036548.1:0-15738 GCA_004027655.1 Graphiurus murinus
GGGCATTCTACCTCCGAGCTATACCCCCAGTCCTATTTTGTATTCTTTATTTTGAAACCGAGTCTCACTAAGTTGCGGAGGGCCTCACTATGTAGCTGAGGCTGGCCGCGAACCCGGATCCAACGGTCTCAGCCTCCCGAATGCTGGGATTACAAGCGTGCGCCACCACGCCTGGCATAAATAAATTTTTTAAATGGGTAATTATCTGCCTCTGTTGATTTCATCTGGTTTTCCTCCAAGTCTTACTTGTAAATCTTACTTTGGACACACACACACACACACACACACACACACACACACACACACCAGATTTACCATAGATGACAAAAAAGTGACTCTGTTTTGCGAAGTGGACTTGCCCTTATCTTTCGGCAGCTCTCTGTAGTCTGAAGCCCTGGTGCTCTTGCTGTTTCCAGAGACCGATGCTCTCAACATAGAAACTATTCCTGCCTAGCTAGGCTTCTGGGATTCGCAGGTACGGGTGGCCCTCCTTATCCTTGGGTCCCACACCCCAGATTCAACCAACTGTGGAACCCAAATAATCAGGGGGGAAAGCAGACTGTACTGAGCATGCACCAACTCTTTTCTTGTCATTATTCCCTAAGCAATACACCTAACGACTTCCATAGCATTTACATTGTACTAGGTATCACAAGCCATCTAAAGATTTAAAGTAGCCCGGCGGGGTGGCACATGCTTGGAATCCCACTACTTGGGAGGCTGAGGCAGGAGGATCGCAGGTTCGAAGACAGTCTCATCAACCTAGCAAGATCCTGTTTCCAAATAAGAAATAAAATCAGGCTAGGACTGTAGCTCGAAGGTAGAATGCCTCTGGGTTCAATCCTCGATACCACAGTAAATAAATAGATAGATAAATAAATAAATATTTAAAATATATGAGAGGGTGTGCATAAGTTATATGTGAGGATTACACCATTTTATATAAAGGACTTGAACATCCAGGTTCGTTGGTACCCAGGGGAGGTCATAAAATCAGCTTCTCATGGGTACTGAGAGATGACTGTGTAGTCATTGATTGACTCTTCTTTCTAGAGCTTTCAAGTTCAATGCCTATTAGCAGTTTCAATCATAACAGGTCAGAAGAAACATTTGAGGAGTCAGATGATGCTACATGTGGCCCCATAAAGCATAAAGTATAGCCAATGAAACGTTTTCCCAGATTAAAATATTCTACCAACTGAACGAGGGTCTCTTTTAGAAGGGTTTGTTCGTATTGCAGAATACCCTCTTCCTATAGAAAATGTTGACTTCTGTATGTGACACTTCTTTAAAATACCAGATTTGAGCCATGGTGGTGCACACATGTAATACCAGTACTTGGCAATTTAACCAGCCCCTGCTTCAAACTAGAACATAAAATAAGAGTGGGGATGTAGCTCAGAGGTAGAATGTCCCTGGGTTCAATCCCCAGTACCAAAAATAAATACAACACCAGCTTTGCCGCATCATTCCCCCTCAGACTAAGATACTAGTGTGCTTAACAACCTCAGCCAAAAGCCGGGCGTGGTGGCGCACGCTTGTAATCCCAGCATTCGGGAGGCTGAGACCGGAGGATCCGGGTTCGAGGCCAGCCTCAGCAACCTAGTGAGGCACTCCGCAACTTAGTGAGACCCTGTTTCAAAACAAAGAATAAAAAATAGTGCTGGGGGTGTAGCTCGGAGGTAGAACGCCCCTGAGTTCAATCCCCAGTACGGCAAAAAAAAAAAACCGACAACCTCAGCCAATGTGAAGTGTGTCTCTGATTCCCAAGAGGAGCAGTCAGTCACCACACACACACACACACACACACACACACACACACACACACACACGCCATGAACAAAGGTGAAAACGGATCATTTTTACGCACTTGCCCTTGAATTCCTGTCCAGTTTGACCTACTTTAACACATTTCTTGTGCAGCCTCCCTTCCCAGCATTTCCAGGGAAGAGTCCTGCTGCCGGCGTCTCTGGCCTGGCCCAACTCACCTCTTGTCTGCAGTACAGCCTCTGGGAGGTCTTGCTGAATTGTTTCTTCTTTTCTTCCCTCCTCCTCTTTCTTTTTTCTTTCTTTTTTGTACTTGGGATTGAATCCAGGGGTATTCTACCTTCAGGCTATACCCCCAGCCCTATTTTAATTTTTATTTTGAAACAGGATCTTGCTAAGTTGCAGAGGCCTTGCTAAATTGCTGAGGCTGAACTTGAACCTGTGAACTTCTTGTCTCTGCCTCCCAAGTACTGGGATTACAGGTGTGCACCACCATGCCTGGTTTCTTAACATTAGTCAAGCAAGCTAATGAGTTGGGAAAGATTGAAGGGGGCTACTTCCCAAGGAGCTGGTATCTTGCATCTAGCCTGGGATTGGTGCATCAGAGACCCCTTGACTAGCAGGTTGTTGAGAGTGAAATCCATGAACTCTTCAGTGTGAAAACTTGATCAATCATCTGGAAAATCAGGACAGGGGACAGATGTTGATCCAGGAGCATGGGGATTTGCAAACCCAGTTCGAATGAGTTTTAAGCACTTTGTAAATAGTGTTGAAGTGTGTTGGGGTGGGGTAGGGGGATTATTCAGGTAATTCTGAGTAATTCTAGAAACAAAGAAAGAAAGTAAAACATCCTACTAAGGAGGTTTAAGATGTTTCGGCCTTGGCCTATTTAGGATCTGGCAGTGGCTTAATTCATCATAGTCTTAAAGACGCTTCTTTTGAAGATAGGTTATAAAGGGGTCAAGGGCCATTTATTCTTCTAGCAAAGATAACACATTAGAGTCAGGTTAAATATTCAACCGAGAGAATTTGGGTTAAATATTAAAGAAAGCTTACCCAAGGAAGTTACAAGGTCTTGCGTGCCCTGAGAAAATTCTGTCACCTAAAAATAGACCTTCTAACAGAACCTGGTCACCAGGTGGCCTTTGCTAGAGAACGCAGGTCCTCCGTGGCCGGACTCTGCCTGATGGATGGCAGATACAGGGCTCCTCCACCAGGGTCCCTCCTGGCTTCAGCCCAAAGGAGCTATTTTGCGGGCAAGGTTTTTGCCAGCGACTCCAGAGCCACAAAGACAGGGAGAGTTCCCACACGCTTCACCTGAATCCCCAAGTGTCGTTGGGGTCTTGGCTTTTTGCTGTGCTGGGGTTGGAATCAGGGGCTGTGGGCACGCGAGGCAAGTGTCACCTGTCACTTTGATGATAATATTCCGACTCGTGGTGAGGTAGGAAAGCATTGCCTACGCTTAGAAGATGGTTACAGATATCCTCAGCATTTCTCTACAAACTTGACTCAACCTCTCAGTCTCCACTCTGCCAAACTGATGGAGCTTTGCTTCTCTTTCTTTTTTTTTTTTTTTTTTTTTTTTTTGCAGCACTGGGGATGGAACCCAGGGGCATTCTACCTCCAAGCTACATCCTCAGCCCCATTTTTTATTCTTTAGTTTGAAACAGGGTCTCACTAAGTTGTGCAGGGCCTCACTAAGTAGCTGAGGCTGGCCATGAATCCGGATCCTCCGGTCTCAGTCTCCCAAGTACTGGGATTACAAGTGCGCACCACGCCCAGCTTGACAGAGCTTTGAAGCCAGACTGTCCAGTTTGAATCCTGACTCCACCATTGCCCCCCTTCCTTATTTATTTATTTATTTATTTATTTATTTATTTATTTATTTATTTATTTATTTAGGTACTGGAGATTGAACCAGTAACATTCTACCTCTGAGCTACACCCTCAGACACCCCCATACTTTTTTTTTCCAGTACTGAGGATTGAACCCAGGGACATTCTACCTCCAAGCTACATCCCCAGTCCTATTTTTTATTCTTTATTTTGAAACAGGGTCTCACTAAGTCGCAGAGAGCCTCACTAAGTAGCTGAGGCTGGTCGCAAACCTGTGATCCTCCAGTCTCAGCTTCCCAAGTACTGGGATTACAAGCATATGCCGCCAAGCCCAGCAGCTCTTTTTATTATTTGTTTCGAAACAGGATCTCACTAGGTTGCTGAGAGTCTTGCTAAGTGAGGCTGGCCTCGAATCTGTGATCCTCCTGTCTCAGCCTCCCAAGTCCTGAGATGTGTGTGTGTGCTAGCATGCCTGGCTACATCCCTTATTGACTGTGTCTGAGCAAGTTATTTCACCATTTTGTGCCTCAGTTTCCCTCTCTGCACAATCAGATTAAAATAGTACCTATCTCCTAGGGTTCTTGTAAGATTAAGTGAATTAGCATACATAAAGCTCTTCAGACAGCTCCTGGTGAGCACTCACTAAGGGTTCAACAGCTGCATCACAATTATTGTGAAGCCTTTTACGTTTACTGAGAATGTGCCCCATCCCCTGGCTGGATGGTTTTATTTATTTAATTTTTTAATTGGTGCAGTGTAATCATACATCTTTGTTAGGTACAAGTTGGTAAAGGCATACATGCACACATCTCTCATTTAACTCTTCCCCAGCTCCCTCGCCCTCCCTCCTTCTCAGGTTCAGTTTAGTGATTGACTTTGATATGTTTGTGAAAGTAAATCATGTGCATTAGGGTGCCCCCCCATCTCCTTCAGTTAAGTCACCTTCTTTGCTCATCTAAGGTTTCTCCTTCTTCATCTGGAGTCCCTTTTATGTCCCACTTTCTCCCTAGCTTCTGCATATTAGGGAGAGCATCCGATTTTTTACTTTTTGTGACTGATTAATCTCACTTAGCATAATGTCTGGCTGGACGGTTTTCTGTGTATTCTGAAAGCTGATCCTCATGATGACTGGGAGGTGTCACTACGAGTGGCTCAGAGAGGAAGTAGGGAGCATTCGAGGCCACTAGTGACGGAGCTAGCGTTTGAATTCAGTCGGACACGAGTCTTTGTTCCTAGATCGTGTGACTTGTGCAGGACAAAGTAGCTTATCTGTTGTTGATTTTTTTTTCTAGTAAACAAAAAGCATAACTTTTGAAAATTTCAAAGAGAATAAAAAGGCAGTAAGAATAAGTAAGAATAAAATGACAGTAAGTCTACATTTCACTATAGATCAGATCTTTCCTGGGATAGCAGCTTTTTTTTCTTTTTGGTCCTGGAGATTGAATCCAGGGGCATTCTACTTCCAAGCCACCCTGCCCTCCCCCCAGCCCTTTTAATTTTTATTTCGAAGCAAGGTCTTGCTAAGTTACTGAGGGTCTTGCTAAGCTGCTGAGGCTCACCTCAAATCTGTGATCCTCTTGTCTTAGCCTCCCAGGTACTGAGATTACAGATGTGCACCACTGTGACTGGCGAATATTCAACATCTTTGAACGGTTTGCTGTGTGTATGTCCTTCCATTTGAATTTTCAAACGCATTATATTTTCCCCCACAAAATGGAACACACATTTCTTTTTCATTTATGTCTCATTCCATTCCAGAACATTAGGATGCACCTGTTCCCTTTAATGGCTCCACAGTCCTAACATGCTGCCATGTCTAGGCGTTTAGGCTGTTTTCATCACTAGCTATGACTTTTTTTAAAAAAAGGTCATGGTGGTGCATGCTTGTAATCCCAGTACTTGGGAGGCTGAGATCAGGGTTCATGGCCAGCCTCAGCTTCCTAGTGAGGCACTCCGCAACTTAGTGAGACCCCGTTTCAAAATAAAGAATAAAAAATAGGGCTGGGGGTATAGCTCAAAGGTAGAATGCCCCTGGGTTCAGCCCCCAGTACTGCAAAAAAAAAAAAAAAAAAAAAAAAAAAAAAAAAAAAAAAAAAAAAAAAAAAAAAAAAAAAAAAAAAAAAAAAAAAAAAAAAAAAAAAAAAAAAGAAAGAAAGAAAATAAATTCAGAGACATTCTAATTAAAAACAAATTATAAGCCTGTAATCTCAGTACTTGGAAGGCTGAGAAAGGAGTATTGCAACGTAGTGAGACCCTGTTTCAAAACAAAAAAATAAAAAGCTGTGGGTGTAGCTCAGAGGTAGAATGCCCAGTAATACACACACACACACACACACACACACACACACACACACACACACACACCCTGGTATGCTCAACGAGTTAGCAAAATTGCAAACCTGACCTGAGCTCGTGTGGGCTTTACTACCTCCATCATCACAGCCCCGACAAGTGACTGCACAGATGCCCAGCGACTGCTGTGTCTTTAAAATCAATACTTTTTTGGGAAGCTGAGACTGGAGGATCTGGGTTCAAGAAGCAGTCAGCCTCAGCTACTTAGTGAGGCCCTCCGAAACTTAGTGAGACCCTGTTTCAAAAATAAAGAATAAAAAATAGGACTGGGGGTGTAGCTCAGAGGTAGAATGCCCCTGGGTTCAATCCCCAGTACCACCAAGAAAAAAAAAAAAATCAATACTTTTGCCAAATGTGGTGGCACATGCCTGAAATCTCAGTACTTGGGAGGCTGAGACCGGAGGATTGCAGATTCGAGGCCAGCCTCAACAATGTAGCAAAACTCTCAGCAACTTAGTGAGACCCTATTTCAAAATAAAAAGTAAAATAGGGCTGGGAGTGTAGTCAGAGGTAGAACACTCCTGAGTTCTATCGCAGTATCATAAAATAAATAAATTAATTAAATAAAATAAACCCTCTTGCCTGGTGTGGTAGTACATACCTATGATCCCAGCTACTCAGGAGGCTGAGGCAGGAGGATCACAGGTTCGAGGCCAGCCTGGGAAACTTAACAAGATCCTGTCTCAAAATAAGAAATAAGCCAGACATGGTGGCACACATCTGTAAACTTGAGAGGCTGAGATAGGAGGATCACAAGTTTGAGACCAGCCTCAGCCACTTGGCAAGACCCTCAGAAACTTAGTGAGACACTCAGCTACGTAGGAAGACCCTGTTTTTTTTTTTTTTGCGGTACTGGGGATTGAACTCAGGGGCATTCTACCTCCGAGCTATACCCCCAGCCCTATTTTTTATTCTTTATTTTGAAACCGAGTCTCACTAAGTTGCAGAGTGCCTCACTAGGTAGCTGAGGCTGGCCACGAACCTGGATCCTCTGGTCTCAGCCTCCCGAATGCTGGGATTACAAGCGTGCGCCACCACGCCCGGCTTAGGAAGACCCTGTTTTAAAAAAAAAAAATAGGGCTAGGGGCATAGTTTAGCAGTAGAACACCCCTGGATTCAATCCCCAGTGGCACAAAAAATAAAAATAAATAAATGAAAAGGGCTTGAACCCAGGGACATTCTACTTCTGAGTTTCACCCTCAGCCCTATTTTTATTTAGGATCTCACTAAGTTGTGGAGGACCTCACGAAGTAGCCGAGGCTGGCTGCGAACCTGTGATCCTCCTGTCTCAGCCTCCCCAGTCCTGGAATTATAAACAGGCACCACCACACCCAGGTCATTTTAGGATCTTGAGAAACAAAAGGTCCCAGCATAAGACAGGGTTAGTTCTGATGAATCCAACACCCTTGGGAGGGCAGCCCAGGAACGGTCCCCTCTAGGAAATCAGCAACATTTCCACTTGCTCCTTCTCCTTTCAAGCCAACCGGCTGACAGGTCAGAAGTCCTGGTGTCCCCGCGTCAGAACCTGTGGTCTAGGGACCTTTGTGATGAGCAGGAGATCTGTGTGGTGCAGCCTCTCCGCCAAGCGGTCCTCAAAGCAGGCACACGCCCCCCAGGCCGTGCCCACTGACACCGGTGTCGGTGCAGGGCGGGGAGGGGAGTTTCTGCTGAGGTTAAGCAAACAGCACCGTGTCTTTTCACCCGAACAATTCTTTTTTTTTTTTTTTTTCGGTACTGGGGATTGAACTCAGGGGCGTTCTACCTCCGAGCTATACCCCCAGCCCTATTTTTTTTATTCTTTACTTTGAAACCGGGTCTCACTAAGTTGCGGAGTGCCTCACTAAGTAGCTGAGGCCGGCCGCGAACCCAGATCCTCTGGTCTCAGCCTCCCGAATGCTGGGATTACAAGCGTGCGCCACCACGCCCGGCCGAACAATTCTTTTCAGTGTAGAAAGGCACACGGAGGACTTCACAGGACTTCCCACGGCAGCTACGATTTTCTAAGGTCTGGTCAATATTTCAGTGCAAGACCTGAAAAGACTGTGCTTTGACACTGAATTTAAACAACTTTTTATATATTTTTTTGGTATCAGGAATTGAGTCCAGGGGTATTTTACCCCCAAGGGACACCCATAGTCCTTCGTAGTTTTTATTTTGAAACAGAGTCTCACTAAGTGGCTGAGGGTCTTGCTAAATTGCTGAGACTAGCCTCAAACATGCAATCCTCCTGTCTCAGCCTCCCAAGTACTGGGATTACAGGAGTCTGTCACCACACTCAGCTTAAACAACCATTTCTTTATTCAACATAAAACAGCAGAGAAGCCGGGCATGGTGGCACATGCTTGTAATCCCAGTACATAGGAAGTTGAAACAGGAGGATCGCAGGTTCACAGCCAGCCTCAGTTACTTAGTGAGGCCCTCTGCAACTTAGTGAGATCCTGTTTCAAAAGTAAAGAATAAAAAATAGGACTGGGGGCTGGACGTGGTGGCGCACACTTGTAATCCCAGCATTCGGGAGGCTGAGACCAGAGGATCCGGGTTCTCGGCCAGCCTCAGCTTTCTACTGAGGCACTCCACAACTTAGTGAGACCCAGTTTCAAAATAAAGAATAAAAAAATAGGGCTGGGGGTTTGGCTCAGAGGTAGAATGCCCCTGAGTTCAATCCCTAGTACCGCAAAAAATAAAAAAAATAAAAATAAAAAAAAATAAAAAATAGGACTGGGGATGTAGCTCGGAGGTAGAATGCTCCTGAGTTCCATCCTCAGTACTTCAAATAAAATAAATAAGTAAATAAATAAACAAACAGCGGAGAGCGGGGTACAGTGGTGAATCCCTGTAAACCATATGTGGGAGGCTGAGACAGGAGGATCACAGGTTCAAGGCCAGCCTCAGCAAATGAGAAATAAAAGATCAGGCTAAGATGTCCCCAGGCTCTGGTGACCCCATGCTGCAGTTCAGAAGGTGGAAAAAAAAAAAGGACAAATACCACGAATGCACTAGAAGCAACCAATCAAAAGCTTGAAAATAGCCATGAACCCAGGGGCATTCTACCTCTAAGCTACACCCCCAGTCCTATTTTTTATTCTTTATTTTGAAACAGGGTCTCACTAAGTTGCGGAGTGCCTCACTAGGTAGCTGAGGCTGGCTGCGAACCTGGATCCTCCGGTCTCAGCCTCCCAAATGCTGGGATTACAAGCTTGCGCCACCATGCCCGGCTGAATCCTGCCTTTTGTGAAATGCTCTGATACATGAAGTGACAGAAGGGAGTGGGGGCGAACAAGGATTAGAGGGGAGGCGGGGCTTGACGTGCAGGCTTTTGACAGCCCGGAGAGCAGGACTGTCTACATCAGTGCTCCTAAGAGGTCCCCTAGGAGCCCCTCCCCAGCAGACCCAGAGGGGCCGACCCCTCGGAGGGTCATCTGTATCTCTCCAAATTCACCAAGGCCAGACTGCAAGGGCACGCTCCAAGAAACTGCTCTCCAGCGGGGTCTTCAAGCACAACAACTGTGGATGCCTCGCACATGCCTTGCACATGCCTCGCACATGCCTTGCACATGCCTCGCACATGCCTCGCACATGCCTCGCACATGCCTTGCACATGCTAGGCCCTACCCGGGCTGCTCCCTTCCCTTGTTGGTTCTCAGAGGGTGCTTTGAGGGTAAAACTAATGAAAAAGTGAATGTCTCTTTCACTTTGCCCTCCCTCTTTCCTCCCTCCCTCTTTCCTTCTTTTCTCCTTCCTTCCTTCCTCCCTTCCTCCCTCCCTCTCTTCCTTTCTTTCCTCCTTCCCTCTTTCCTTCTCTGCTCCTTCCTCCCTCCTTCTCTTTTTCCCTTTTTCCTCTCTTTCTTCCTTTCTCTTTTCTTTCTTCTTTCTTCCTTGCACTCCTAGGGATGGAGCCCAGAGGGGATCTACCTCTGAGCTATACCCCGAGGCTTTTATTTTTCCTTTTGAGACAGAGTCTCTAAGTTGACATTTCTACCACCACAATTCCTCATTGCCCTTCAACACAGAAATTTTACACTCATTTCCTAAACAAAGGCCTGGAACCCTTTAGTTACAACATCTCAGATTCGTTTATTTCTTTTTAATTTCTTGTGGTACAGGGCATTGACCCAGGGACTCTGTACCACTGAGCTACATCTCTGGCCTTCTCTATTTTGAGGCAGGGTCTGGCTAAGTTGCCCAGGCTGACCTGGAGCTTCCTGTCCTCCTGCCTCAGCCTCCCGAGCCACTGGGATTACAAGTGTGCACCGTTGGGCCTGGCGGTCATTTAGTCACTTGAGGTTTATCTTGGGTACATCTGGATGGTACTACAGACTAAACTGTGTCCCTTTCCCCCAATATTTATATATTTATATGTTGAAGTCCTAACACCCAATCTGAAGATATTTGGAGAGGGAGTCCTAAGGAGGTAATTAGGTGTAGATGAGGTCGTGAGCTGGGGCCATCCCCAGGGCACTAGGCTCTTTTCTATGAAGAGACACAGGTGAGCTTGGCTGGCACAGAGAAAGCCCCCGCTCTGAGCCAGGAGCTGCCCAGGCCAGCACCCAACCCTGCTCTATGAGCCTCCTGGCTGTGAGGAGATACTGCCATTGCTGAAGCCACACGGGCTATGGTTGGTGTGCTGGGGTAACCAGAGCGGACTAAAACAGGTGAATTGTAAACATATTAAAATTATTGGTTCATCTCATCTGTGAATGTCTCTTTCACTTTGCCCTCCCTCCCTTTCTTTCCTCCCTCCCTCTTTCCTTCTCTTCTTCTCCTTCCTCCCTTCCTCTCTTCCTTTCTTTCCTCCTTCCGTCTTTCCTTCTCTTCTCAAGTCAATGGCTTGTAAAGATGAATAATGCCACCTGGATTCTTTGTTGAAAATAGTGGAGGTAAGCTGGGCCTGGTGGTGCAGGCCTGTAATCCCAGTACTTGAGAGGGTGAGACAGGAGGATCACAGGTTCAAGACCAGCCTCAGCAGCTTAGCAAGACCCTATTTCAAACAACAACAACAAGAAGCTACATCCTTAGCCCTTTTTACTTTTTATTTTAAGACAGGGTCTCACTAAGTTGTTGAGTGTCTCACTAAATTGCTGAGGCTGGCCTTGAACCTGAAATCCTCTAGTCTAAGCCTCCCAAGTACTGAGATTATAGGCATGTGCCACCACACCCAGCCACTGGAATACTATTTAGACTAAAAAAAAATCTATTATATGTGACAACATGGATGAACTTAGAGGACATTATATTGAGTGAAATAACCCAGAAATAGAGAGTCAAACATTATATGATCTTAATTATATATGCAATCTTTTTTTTTTTTTTAATGGTACTGGGGATTGAACCCAGAGGTATTCTACCTCTGAGCTACACTCCCAGCCCTATTTTAGTTTTTATTTTGAAACAGGGTCTCACTAGGTTGCTAAGAGTCTTGCTAAACCACTGTGCCCAGTTTATATGTGTAATCTTAAAAAAAAAAAAAAGAAACTCTTATAAGTAGAGTAGAATAGTGGTTATCAGAGGCTGTGGGGAGGGACTCAGAGAAAGGGATGACATTAGTCAGCAAATACAAAGTTGTGCCTGGCATGGTGGCACATGCCTGTAATCCCAATACTTGGGAGGTGGAGGCAGAGGGACCACAGGTTAGACACCAGCCTCAGCAGGTGTGCACCACCATGCCTGGCCAAGGAACTGTGACTTAAATGATAAAGATGCTAGCCAGGTGTGGTTGTGCACACTTGTAATCCTAGTACGTGGGAGACTGAGACAGGAGGAACACAGGTTTGAGGGCAGCTTCAGCAACTTAACGAGACCCTGCTTCAAAGAAAAAGGCAGGAGCCGGGCGTGGTGGCGCACGCTTGTAATCCCAGCATTCGGGAGGCTGAGACCGGAGGATCCGGGTTCGCGGCCAGCCTCAGCTACCTAGTGAGGCACTCCGCAACTTAGTGAGACTTGGTTTCAAAATAAAGAATAAAAAATAGGGCTGGTGGTGTAGCTCGGAGGTAGAATGCCACTGAGTTCAATCCCCAGTACCGCAAAAAAAAAAAAAAAAAGAAAAAGGCAGGGAGTGTATCTCAGATGTAGAACACCCCTGGGTTCAATCTGCAGTACAAAAAAAAAATCAGAATTTGCTAAATTTTAACTTACATGTATTTTGCCACATTTTTTTTTAACAAATTAAAAATTATAGCATAGTAACTAAGTACTCTAAAGTAAGAAAGAAGTGTCACTCCTTGGTGAATGTCTTGAGTCATTAGAAAATTCCCTACTAGCCCGGCATGGTGGCACACGCTTGTAATCCCAGTACTTGGGAGGCTGAAACTGGAGGATCCGGGTCTGTGGCCAGCCTCAACTACTTAGTGAGACCTTCCACAACTTAGTGAGACCCTGTTTCAAAATAAAGAATAAAAAAATGTGGCTAGGAGTGTATATCGGAGGTAGAATGCCCCTGGGTTCCATCCCCAATACCGCAAAAAAAAAAAAAAAGAAAATTTCCTACTAATGGTTGGGTGTGGTGGTGCACGCTTGTAATCCAGTATTTGGGAGGCTGGGACAGTAGGATTGCAGGTTCGTGGCCAGCCTCAGCTAATGCTAGTGAGACTCTCCACAACTTAGTGAGACCCTGTTTCAAAATAAAGAATAAAAAATAGGGCTGGGGGTGTAGCTTGGAGGTAGAATGTCCCTGAGTTCAATCCCCAGTACCGCACACACACACAAAAATATTCTCTACTAATAATCCACCATGTTTGTATAGTGTTTATGATTTATGAAGCACATCAGGGTCCCCTATTTTGCAAAATCTCCATGCCACACAGTATATGTTATTCCTATGTAATATGTGATGTGACTAGGATTCAGAGAAGGCAACAGAGTTAGGAAATCGCAGGACCAGGAAGGAAAGCTCGGCCTTTTCTCCAACTCGGAGATGGCTCCCGTGCGCTGCGCCTGGCTGCTGTGGAGCCCTCCTTGGTGAGCCGACCCTGTGCGGCACAAGCAGCTTCAGCTCGGTTTGCTCCTGAGCCTAGCCAATGCCATCGCCGTCCTTTCCCTGGGGCCCAGTTTGCTTTATTGTACGCCACCGGGGTCAGAGATAGTTTGTGGAACTCTGACCAAGCATCTTTCTAATGGGTTTTCTTTGTGTGTTTGTTTTTTGTGATGTTGGAGATTGAACCCAGGACCTTGAGCATGCAAAGCAAGCTCTCTACCACTAAATGAGTGTTCTTAATGGCAATTCTGTGTGTGTGTGTGTGTGTGGGTGTGGGTGTGGGTGTGTCTATGTGTGTGTTACTGGGGAATCTACTTCTGAGTTACACTCCCAGCCCTTTAAATGTGTTGTCGGGCGTGGTGGCATATGCTTGTAATCTCAGCATTTAGGAGGCTGAGACTGGAGGATCTAGGTTCGAGGCCAGTCTCAGCTACCTAGGGAGGCACTCCACAACTTAGGGAGACCCTGTTTCAAAATAAAGAATAAAAAATAGGGCTGGGGGTATAGCTCAGATAGCTCGGAGGTAGAATGCCCCTGAATTCAATCCCCAGTACCGCACACACACACACAAAAATGTGTTGTTGTTAATAGGGTCTTGCTAATAGAATCTTGATGCATTGCTGAGGCTGTCCTCAAATCTTCGATCCTCTTGTCTCAGCCTCCCAAGTACTGGGATTACAGGCATGTGCCACCACTCCAGGCTTTTTTTTTTTTTTTTTTTTTTTTCTTCAGTACTGGGGATTGAATCCAGGGACATTCTACCTCTGAGCTACACCCCCAGCCCTATTTTTTATTCTTTATTTTGAAACAGGGTCCCACTAAGTTGCAGAGGACCTCACTAAGTAGCTGAGGCTGGTGGAAAACTTGCCATCCTCCTGCCTCAGACTCCCAAGTACCAGGTTTACAAGTGTGTGCCACCACGCCCGACTTCACTCCAGGCCTCTAATGGAAATTTTATATGGATAAAAAATTTGAGCCGGGTGTGGTGGTGCACACTTGTGATCCCAGCATTTGGGAGGCTGAGACTGGAGGATCCGGGTTCGCAGCCAGCCTCAGCTGCTTAATGAGGCCCTCCGCAACTTAGTGAGGCCCTGTTTCCAAATAAAGAATAAAAAACATAGGGCTGGGGCTGTAGCTTGGAGGTAGGATGCCCTGGGTTCAATTCCCAGGACAGCAAAATAAATAAATAGATAGATAAATAAATAAATAAACCATATTTAAACCAAAATCTATGAAAAAATATAATAAAACAGATTAGAATAGATTTCGACTCCTTGATCCTTAATGCATTCAGAGAATAAATAAATTAACATTGGCTTTCTTTTCGTGTGTCCTGTGGTATGGGAAGGTGAACCCAGGGGCATGCTACCCCTGAGTTACTCTCCCAGCCCTGTTTTTTATTCTTTAATTTGAAACAGGGTCTCACTAAGTTGCCGAGGGCCTCACTAAGTAGCTGAGGCTGGCCACGAACCCGGATCCTCCGGTCTCAGCCTCCCAAATGCTGGGATTACAAGTGTGTGCCACCACGCCCGACTTCTTCTTTACTGCCCTGATGGAGCGCCATCCTGGAGCCGGCCATGGAGGCCGGGGCTACACCAGTTGGGCAAAGTCCTGTGCTCACTCTTGGGAGCCAGAGGTAGTATCACCTTTGTTTTCCACACAGTTCCTGTGTGGAAGACACACATCCTTGGAAAAGAGAATGGGGAGACGTCTCTTAGGGAGAAACACACAGCTAGCACTGCAGCCGGGCATCCTGTGGCGCGCCTGGGCCAGGCGGGGCTGGTTCTGCTGGGCTGAGACCTCCGGGGCTTGGGGCTCCAGGAGGGCTGGGGCTGCCACCGGGGATGCTGCTTACATGCTACCGTTTTTGTCGCTGTGTCGTTCACACGCAGCGCTCCCGAGAGGACCTGGATGCATGGGACCTCCAAGCCAGTGAGGGCCTGGTCAGCAGGTTATGCCTGGTAAGTGTGTGTGTGTGTGTGTGTGTGTGTGTGTGTGTGTGTGTGTGGTGCTTAGAGCCCCCCCAAAACTGGCATTCTTAGGAGCACGAAGGAACCCTATCATCTCTTTCTTCCTCCTGTTACTTCCTGTGTCAGCCAACCGCTTAGGCTGAAAACTATTACCAGGAGGAAGGGAAGAAAGGCGTCGCCCGCCCAGCTCCTTTGACTTGCAGGCCTCCCTGACTCCTAACCCGAAAGTAGAGTGTGTTGGCAGGTGGAAGTGTATCCAAAGCGAAGAGGAAGTTGGCACTGTGCACGCCTGTAATCCCCGTACTTGGGAGTCTGAGACAGGAGGATCACGGGTTCGAAGCCAGTCCCGGCAATTTAGTGAGACCCTGAGCAACTTAACAAGATCCTGTTTCAAAATCAAAAATGAAAAGGGCCAGGGATGTACTTCACAGGAAGGGACAAAGAATGGTCCTGGGTTCAGCCCAAATACCCCAAAGAAGCGAAGAGGAGCCAGGCATGGTGGTATATGCCTGCCATCCTGGTACTTGGAAGGCTGAGACAGGAAGATCACAGGTTTGAGGTTAGCCTTAGCAACTTAGCAAGACCCTATTTCAAAAATCAGGGGGGAGCTGGGCGTGGTAGTGCACACTTGTAATCCCAGTACTTGGGAGGCTGAGATGGGAGGATCACAGGTTCACAGCCAGCCTCAGCTACTTAGTGAGACCCTGTTTCAAAATAAAGAATAAAAAATAGGGCTGGGGGTGTAGCTCGGAGGTAGAATGCCCCTGAGTTCAATCCCCAGTACCACCAAAAAAAAAAAAAAAGGGGCTGGGGGTAGAATGCTCCTGGGTTCAATCCCCAGTA
>PVLC010036549.1:0-15735 GCA_004027655.1 Graphiurus murinus
AAAGATGGAGGCTTTTTATAGCTGCGCCGGGCCTAAGCCACGAGGTGTCTCGTACAGCTCTCACCTGGCCGGCCACGAGTCGGGTGTGCTGGTGCATGCGCTCTGGCGTGGCACAGCCCACCTGTAGCTGCTTCTGGCACTTTACCAGGCGCCAATCTAGAGGCAAGGTCCAGCTGGCCAGGCTAGGCCCCCGACAGTACCTGGGCCTCCATGTGCTCTTTGACCCCTGGGTCCACAGGTGTTCATGGAGGGACAGGGACACGGCCAGGAGGCCGGAGCAGTCTGTCCACACTGTAGGCAATCCCGAAGCTATGGGGAGACACTGCCCTCCCCGCAGCAGACTTGGGGCACAGCCGGTGCCTGTCTCTGAAGGGAGCTGCACAGGGACTTGGTCCGCTCATGCCTGGCTGCCATCCCTGCCCCGGAAGCCTCCGCTTGCAGCCTCTTCTCTGGGACCTTCCTTAGATGGAGGCCTGCCCAGCCTCTCTGTGGAGCCCTCACCTGGGAAAGGGGTCTGAAGACATTATCTCCACTGTCACTCAGTGGTCACCCCTTTCCCACCCTCGCTCTCCCTGTCCTTCCCCCAGGCCCTGCTCCCTGAAGTGTCAGGAGCCTGCTGCTGCAGGTTCCTCTGTGATGAGCTGGTCTCATGTCTGCACACCCACAGTCCCCGCAGTGCTGTTCCACAGGGAGGAAGGTGCAGGAGGTGGCTAGGGCTGAATACTGTGTAGCCTCCTGCTTGTGCTACTGCAAAAGGCATCAGAGGCAGCTGGACGTGGTTGCACATGCCTCTAATCTCAGTGCTTGGGAGGCTGAAACAGGAGGATCCCAGGTTCAAGGGCAGCCTCAGCCACCTAGTGAGACCTTGTTGTAAAATGAAACAAAATTAAATTGAAAAAGGGGCTGGGAGTGTAGCTAGAAGATAGAATTTCCCTGGATTCAATCCGAAAGAAAGAAAGAAAGAAAGAAAGAAAGAAAGAAAGAAAGAAAGAAAGAAAGAAAGAAAGAGGAAGGGAGAGAGAAAGGGAGGGAGGTAGGGAGGGAAGGAAGGAAGGAGGAAGGAAGGAAGGAGGGAAAGAAGGAAGGAAGGAAGGAAGGAAGGAAAGAAGGAAGGAAGGAAGGAAGGGTATCAAAGGCTTGCCTGGTGCCCGTTCTCTTCATTGACGACCTCACCTTCAGCTCAGCTCAGCTCTGGACTCACACAGAGTTCCAGGGGTCTTAGGGTCTCTCAGAGTGTTTTGGTCAAGTGGGAAGCCATTGGCAAGGAAGCAACAGCCTCCAGCTTCCATTACAAGAGGCTGCACCTCCACTATACACTGTCTCGAGGCAGCAGCCGGGCTGGAAAGGTCTTTCTAGAAACCTCTACACTGGCTTCCGCCGCAGAGTCCAAAGCTGCTCTCATCATGTCTGAATCTCACAAGTGGAAGGTGAACGTTCCAAGAATAGACACCCTCTTCCTTTGAGGTCACAACCTTTTTTTTTTTTTTGCGGTACTGGGGATTGAACTCAAGGGCATTCTCCCTCCAAGCTACACCCTCTGTTCTATTTTTTATTCTTTATTTTGAAACAGGGTCTCACTAAGTTGCAGAGTGCCTCACTGAGTAGCTGAGGCTGGCCATGAACCTGTGCTCCTCCTGTCTCAGCCTCCCAACTGCTGGGATTACAAGGTGGTTCTCGTCATTTCTGTTTTGATCCTATTGGCCATCACTTAAGGACATGGCCAAGGGCAGCACATGCCCTGCTAAAGCCTGGGGGCATTGTTGTGAAAAGAAGGGAGGTTACACAGCAGGAGCCCTGCTCATCCCTGCCACAGACTCTGTACAGGGAGGTAAAGCCAGGGCGCTGAGCTTGGGCCGCCAGCTCCCCTTCACCATCTTGCATCCTGCAGTTACTTTTAGCTCCAAATTCAATACATTGAGAAGATAAGAGCACCTGCCAAGAGGTGTGCCGTGAGGATTAAGTGAGATCGCACTTAGAACCGTGCTTGGCACAAAAGCAAGTACCCCAAACCCGATAACTAATTATTAAAGTTGGTCTTTGTCTTAAAAACCTGCATTTTAATGTGTGTGTGTGTGTGTGTGTGTGTGTGTGTGTGTGTGTGTGTGTATGTTACTGGAGATTGAACCCAGAGGCATTTTACCTCTGAGCTACACAGCCACATCCTGCCATATTTCATTTCATTTTATTTTGAAATAGGGTCTTGATAAATTGCTGAGGCTGACCTCTAACCTAAAATCCTCCTGTCTCAGCCTCCCAAGTAGTGGGATTACAAGTGTGCCCCACTGTGCCTGGATCATTTTTACATTTTTTTTTGCGGTACTGAGAATTGAACTCAGGGGTATTCTACCTCTGAGCTACACCCCCAGCCCTATTTTTATTCTTTATTTTGAAACCGAGTCTCACTAAGTTGCGGAGTGCCTCACTAGGTAGCTGAGGCTGGCCGCGAACCCGGATCCTCCCGTCTCAGCCTCCCAAATGCTGGGATTACAACGTGTGCCACTACGCCTGGCTTCTTTTTTACATTTTAATAAATCATTTATTATTGATTTCCTTATTAAAACTAGTTAATTTGTTAAAACTATTAAAATCAGAGCACATCCATGAGAGTGAAAGTGGTGATTTTAATAAGTGTGTTGAGACAAGCACAAACCAGGACTCTCCAGGAAATGGGGCCAAATGGTTACCCTAATCATATAGCACTAAGTTTAATAGAAAAATGTCACCATTAAATCTCCTTCCTGGGTACCAAAGAAATTCAGAGGCAGAAGAAAATGTGCAATAATATTATATGTACTTTCCAAAAATTGTGTTCCAAATACAAATTCCATCTCCTTAGAAATTCTTTACTATCTGGTTTCCGGAGATATCTTCTACTTTAAGTCATTGTAATCAAATAGTTTCTCAGAGTTTTTACTTTCTACAGACTAGAGACATTTCCAAGCTGAACTTATTTTTGTTTCCAATGAATAAATATGATTCCAGGAAAAAGAAACAAGACAAAAGAGAAAAATCTAAATATGAGCAACAGCACTTCAGTACAGCTAAAATTAACAACTCATCCTCTAGTTTCTGAATAAAGAGATAGTTTAGTGTGATACGTAAGAGTATGGCTCAAAGAAAACCAATATGAGAAACATTTAATGACACCATGATTTGAACAACTAAAAAATAAAACCATAGGTAGGGGTTTCCTTGGCTATAAAATTGGTAAATTTCTTAAAAGTTGAAAAAAATCTAATATTGGTAAGAGTTTCAGGAGATAGAAAGACACATATACTAGGTGAGAAAGTAAACCATTAAAACATCATCAAAGAACACATAGATCCTCTAGCTCACTCATTTCATTTCTGGGACTTTATTCTGAGGGGAAAGCCCAAATAAGTGAAAAAAGATGCATTAACAGTAATATTTATAATAGTGACAGCCTGGAACCAAGCTAAATGTTCCATGTCAGGAAGTTAAGTAAAGTACATTACAGCCATATATCAAAATGCTGTCTAACATATGACAAGACATTTATAATATACTGGTAAGTGGGAAAAAAGTTACAAAACAGCATGGATAATATAATCTCATTTTTTAAAGGAACTCAGATGGAACCATTACATTTAATAAGCCTGACTCATGGAATAGAATCACAAAGAAACTACACATTTTTCCCCCCCTGGACAGTTATTTAATAGAGCTGCTTCTTTATCTTCGGATAAAAACTGCATCACACTTCATCTCTGATTACTCTTAGGTAACATAAAAAGCCTATGGTTACTCCTAGGAAAAGAAGTTCCAATTATTAATAAAAATGTTGAATCCCAAACTTGCTTTTCAGTTGAGATCTTTCTCTCACCCAAGTCAGATCTTCCAAAATTTACAGCCCAGAAATGTGATTGTATTTTAGTATCTTCTCTGCTTCAGCTCACTTTTATTCTGACTCCCCTACCCTTTTTGCTAACTTTATTAAGGTCAGATTTCCTTCAGATTAGAACAGGGAGAGAGAGAAAAGAGGGATTCAATGAAGTTCTTTCCTGGCTCCTAATAGCACAGTGACCTAGGATCTGAAGTCTCTGGGCCTGCCGTTACTTTTAGGTAACTCATTCATTCATTCATAGTCTCTCTCTCTCTCTCTCTCTCTCTCTCTCTCTCTCTCTCTCTCTCTCTCTCTCTCCTTTTTTCTTTTTTGGTATTGGGATTTGAACTCAGTAGCATTCTACCTCTGAGATACACCCCACCTATTTTTATTTTTTTGTTTTGAAACAGGGTCTTGCTAGGTTGCTGAGCGTCCAGCTAGGTTGCTGAGGCTATCCTCAAATCTGCTATCCTCTTGTCTCAGCCTCCCAAGTACTGGGATTATAGGAATGTACCACCATGCCCAGCTAGGCCATTCCTTCTACAGGCATTTCTTTGTGTCTAGAGTAGTTTGGGGTTGTGTTCTGGATATTGTGAAGGTTATGTTGTGTAGATTCACATTCTCATGTCCTGTTACAATCCTCTGAAGAATGTTGATATTGTTAGAGTAAGTCAACTGACCTAGTCAGCTTGAGACCGCAAGTTCTATTTCTTCTTTGGGCAATGTTTTTGTCTATACTATGTTGATATCTGGTGCCAGTTTTCAAAGCCTTTACTATGCTGCTCTGTGGCTGTACATGTGTGCACTCCGTAGATGTTAGCCTGAAACTTGGGCGTTGCTTCAGTCTGAGTTCAGTTCTAAGAGCCTTTGCTACCGTGCTTTGGTTCTGTCTTGTGCATGTATAGCTTCGAAGTGGGCCTAGAAATCCCCTTCTGCAACTCTGTTCTATAGGATTTCTGTACAGTCTCTAGACTTTGAGACCCATTTAGTGTACTGTAATCATACTTTTAAAGGAGCTATTTGTAATTTAAACAAATTACTTCTAAATAACTCATGGGTTAAAAAGAAAATTTAAAGGAAAGTTTAAGATAGATTGAGTGAAACTGAAAACACGATATGTCAAAATTTGTGAGATGCATCTAAGACAGTATTCAGAGGTAACTTTATAGCATTAATGTTTTCATATTAAGAAGGAAAAAATTCTCAAATCAATGATGTATGCTTTTATGTTATGTTAGAACAAGAATAAATTAAATCAAGAAGAAAGAAATTAACAAATAGCAGAAATCATTGAAAGTGAAAACAGTGCATAAAATGAGAATAAAAGCTGATGCTTTGAATGAGTCAGCCAAATTGTAAATGCCTGGACAGACTAACCAAGGAAAGAGAAGGCAAAAAATGACTCTTGTCAGAAATGAAGGAGACACCACAGACTATATAAACATTAAAACAATAATAAAGGGATAATATGGAGAACTTTATGCTACAAATTCTACAACTCACATGAAATAAGCCAATATTTCAAAGGACACAACCAAAATGTATATAAGAAGAAATAGACAAACCTGAATAACACTAGGTTTATTAAAGAAATTGGATAGTAGTTAAAAATCTTCCAACAAAGAAAATTCCAGGTCCAAATGGCTTCACTTTGGAATTCTACTAAATACTAAAGATATAGTAATAATTCTACACAAATTTATCAAGAAAATAGAAGAGGATGTAACACTTGCCTACTCATTTTACAAGTTCCAAATTACCTTAATACCAAAAGAAAACTAGAATCCATTATCTCTAGTGAACATAGATATAAGAATACTCAGCAAAAATATTAGCAAATTGAAGTCAACAATACATTTTAACCAATAATAATAATAATAATAATAATAATAATACACCATGGCCAAATGGGATTTATCCTAGGAATGCAAGACCGATTTAATACTACCAAATCTAATTATGTAATTCACAATCTCAACAGCCTAAAAAATAAAAACTATTTACACTATGCGAGTAAATGCAGAAAAGACTTTTGACAAAGTATGATGTTCATTCATGATACAAACTCAGAAGAAATAAACGAACAGAAAGTGTTCTTAACATGATAAAAACTAATCTACAAAAGCAGCGTATAGCTAACATCATACTTGGTGATGAGAGACTAAATGCTTTCCCCCTGGGACTAGAACAAGGGAACAATGTCTTCTTTCACCATTCCTTTTTGACATCATGCTAGAGGTGCTAGCCAGAGTGATAGACAAGAAAAATAAGATGCACATAGACTGGGAAGGAAGGGATAGAGCTGCCTCTATTCACAGATGACATATGTAGGCAGTCCCAAGATGTTGACAAAAGTTAATCCCGTACAACTAACAAATGAGTGTAGCAAGGTCAAGGATCCAAGGTCAACATAAAAAAGTAGTAAAATTCTGCATATTAGTCATAGACTATTGGAAATTAAAAATTTTTTAATGTACTATTTACAACAGCACAAGTAAGCATGAACTGCCTAGGCCTATGTCCAACAAAGGATTTGTACACTGTAAACTGAAAACACTGCTAAAAGAAATCAGACAAGATTCAAATAAGTCAAAAGATCATATCAGCTGGGTGTAGGGGTGCACACCTGTAATCCCAGTATGTGGGAGGCTGAGACAGGAGGATGGCAGATTTGAGGCCAACTTCAGCAACTTAGCAAGACCCTCAGGGATTAAGCAAGACTCTGTATCAAAATAAAAAATGAAAAAAGGCTGAGGTGTTGCTTGGAGGTAAAATGCCCTGGGTTCGATCCCCATGATGACCCCCCAAAAGATTAATATCATCTATAGATTCAATACAATAAAAATCAAAATCTGAAAGGAATCTTTTTTTGTAGAAATTGATACACTGATTCTAAAATTTACATAGGAAAGCAATCGAACTTGAGTAATTAAAGTAATTTTTCAAATGAAAAATTCTGGATAATTCAGTGTGGAGGTTCTTCAAAAGCCTGACAATAGAATCACCGTATGACCAAGCTATATCACTCCTGGGTAGTTTCAAAGGAACCGAAGTCAGAATACTACAAGGATACATGCATATCCATATATACAGCAGCAGAATTCACAAGAGTCAAATTATGGAACCAACCCAGGTGTCTTTCAACAGGTGAACAGATTATAAAACTATGACAAAGACAGAGTGAAATTTTACTCAGCCATCAAGAAGAACAAAATTATGTAACTTGCATGAAAATGGATGGAACTAGAGAATATTATGCTAAATGAGATTAGACAATCTTAGAAAGTCAAGGGTCATATGTTTTATCTCCTATGTGGAAGCTAGAGAAAAATTGAAAAACAAAAGGGACCTCGGAAAAATGAGGAGAGAGGCAAGTGGAATAGTGGAAGGGGTTGAGGAGGGAGAATGGGAGGGAGAAAAAGAGACTTGAAGAAAATAGTTCAAATAATTCTGTGTACATATACGAAGTTATCATTGCCAATCTCCGTAATATGTGTTGGGATGGGGAGGGGGCGGGGCAGATCCTGACAAGGGCTGTGTGCATATGTTTTCATCACTCGAATCCTCATTATGATGTATAATTATAATGCACCAATAAAAGTATATTTAAAAATAATAATAAGCCTGGTGTTTGGAACAACATGCAGGAATCTTAAATACATTGCACGTCATCAGAATGCAGATTCAGAAGTCTGGATGTGCTGGGCATGCTGGTGCAAGACTGTAAGCCCAGTACTTGGGAGGCTGAGACAGGAGGATTGTAGGTTGGAGGTCAGCCTCAACAACCTAGTGAGACTGTGTTTCAAAATAAAAAAATAAAATAGGGCTGGGGGGTTAGCTCAGAGGTAGAATGCCCCTGGATTCAATCCCAATACAAAAAAAAATTCTGAATGATTCCATTCCCACAATATTCTAGAGAAGGTAAAATCATAGAGAAAGAAAACAGATCTGTGGTTGAAGGGTCAAGGGTGGAGGAAGGGAAATTATTTGGAGTGAAGAAACTATTGTCCATTTTAATTTTAGAAATACTTGTGTGATTATATGCATTTGTCTAAACTCATAGAAGTGATAACACTAAAAAGAGTAAATTCTACTGTTCATATGTTTTTAAAAGGAAATAAAAACAAACAAGAAATGAATCCACACTTAGAAGAGTCTCTGGAATTCAGTAAGCACTTACTAAAATGGACTATTATTGATGCATGGATAGATACATTATTAATAATAATCTTGCATTTATTTGAACTGTGAACCAGGATACAAACTAGTTTTCAACTGAACAATTCCACATGTACTCAGAAATATCCTGACTACAGATAAAGCCCAAGAAAACCCGCTGGACTGGCCGGCAAGTTTGTACCTCTCAGACCGCCATTTGTGTCTCATTAGCTCGAGCATTCCCAAAGGATAAACAGCATTTTCCAACTCGGCATCAAAAACAGAAAGGAGCTGTGGTCACCGAATAAATATTTCCTATACAAGGAGCCCACCCAAAAACATCGTAAATGGAATTTAGAGAGTCTCAAAGCAGCTGCGCTTCATGTGGAAACCCAACCATTGCGATGACAGCACTCAGAGAAACAAACAAACAAAGAAATCTGACATTTTTAGGTACAATTTTCCCAATCTTATTTTTTAAAAATACAACTTTTCCAGTTGTCTTGGTGTTGACCGTGGACTCTGAGATGGGCACGAGCTGTGTGTGTTTATTTTTCATTCTTACTTCCCAGGACACACTGCATGTTCAGTGTTTGTTGATTGAAGGAAAGAGGTATAAATGTTGGACAATGAAGGGCATGATGAGGGCATGAGTTGGTTTGTACCTATTCTTCCAACATTACTCTGATTGTGGAAGAACTGGACCTGGGGAGGAGGTGAGTTGCTGCTGCTACCACGTACGCCAGGGGGCTATTCAATACGTATCTTCATTCCCCAGTCAACCTCTACCTTATTACATCAGCCGAGCTCCCCTTCAAAACTTTCAACATCCACCTTTGAATCCACCCCATCAGATTCCCCTATGTTTTCAACCAGAGAAAATCTATACATTTCCAGACCCTCCCAGAGGTGGTAGTGGGGTGGCGTTCATTGGGGACTTGTTGGGCTAGGCAGGTGGAATGTAGGTCAAGCTGGTCTAGGGCCCAGTGGGTGGCCCTCCTGGGGAACCCGCTCAACTTCTCTGAATTCAGGGCTCAGGAGGTGGCTACAGAGCAAAACTGAGCAGTAGGGACTCTGCCAGCCCAGGCTGGGGAGGAACAAGGGAGGGAAATTCTAAATTTACTTTTTCCTCTGAAGGTTCGATCATTTTAATCTATCAAAAAACTCACAATTGACAGGAAAAAAATATTTGTAAGTTTTACTGTGTTCCTAAGCATGACAGCCATGCACATGCAGCATGAAATCAAAGTGGGGTGTGTTAATCAGCTTTCCATCACTGTAACAAAATACCCAAGGTAAACAACTTAAAAAGAGGAAAAGTTTATTTTAGCTTTTAAGTTGTTTACCTCAGGCATTTTGTTACAGTGACAGGAAGCTGATTGACACACCCCTCTTTGAGTTTCATACTGAATATGCCCTTCAAGGGCTCACCCACAATGACCCACTTCCTCTAGCCGGGCTCCGTTTTCTAAAGTTCCCACCACCTGCCAACAGCACCATGAAGCTATGAATCCATCGATTGTTACTCCTTTGAGGAGGTCAATATCCTGGTGACCTAACCACCTCCCACGTGGGCCGCCTCCCAACACTGCTGCACTGGGGACCCGGCCATCAACACACAAGGCTGGAGGGACGTTTCATATCTAAACCCTAACAAGGGGGAAGGCAGCTAGACCTTCAATAGAGCTTAATGAAGGGTCAGGGGTTCGGCTTCTGGGGTGAAGGGAGGTGGCAGGGGCTATGGGCTAGGGGCTGGGGGTTGTGCATGGCCTGCAAGGGCGGTCTTGTTAGGCAGATGAAGTCTCCCAGGTGCAGGTTACCTGGGGTTATCTCTGTCTGGTCCAGGTGTCAGACCCCCTTATCTCTTCTTCCTGTAGGAAAATTTATCCTAAGCAGAAAGGGGGTGTCAGATAGAAAAAACCTGTGCCTGCCTGTGCTGTTTACTAATGTAAATAGATGTCAACCTCTGTTCCAAAAAAATACAGCTTTTCTGAGCCATTCCTGTATCTGCAGAGGTCTGCAGTTTCTGTGAATAATCAACTCAAAATATGCACACGTTCATAATCCCAGCATTTGGGAGGCTGAGACTGGAGGATCCGGGTTCGCAGCCAGCCTCAGCTATCTAGTGAGGCCCTCCGCAACTTAGTGAGACCCTATTTCAAAATAAACAATAAAAAACATAGGGCTGGGGGTATAGGTCGGAGGTAGAATGCCCCTGAGTTCAATCTCCAGTACCGCAAAAAAAAAAGCCAAAGAAACACATTTGGGGTGGGACATTTCACCCACCTACATCAGCTGGATGCTTTTTTTTTCTCCCTAAATTTGATTAATTTTCTTCAGGGCAACAAACGCCGTGATATTGTACGTGAAGGAACCTTTCAAGGCCATCATACCCCTAGTGTCCAAAAAGGCCTCCGTTATGGCATAATTTTATTTATTGTATTCAAAGTTTTTTTCTTCGCTGGTTTCTTTTGGGCCCTTTATCACTGGAGCTTAGCCCCCACACCTGAATTAGGAGGGTGTTGACCACCAACAGGTATTTATCCTCTTAACCCATTAGAAGTTCCCCCACTCAACACTACAGTCCTATTAGCATCTGGTGTTTCAATTACCTGAGCCCATCATAGCTTAATAGAAGGTAACTGAAAGCACATCACCCAGGCCCTCTCCATTACAATCCTCTGGCTTATATTTCACTCTTCTCCAAGCCTCCGAATACTTAGAAATGTCTTTTACCGTCTCAGATGGTGTCTGCGGCTCAACCTTCTTCATAGCCACAGGCTTTCATGGTCTCCATGTAATTATTGGTTCAACCTTTATAGCCGTCTGCCTGAGACGTCAATTAAATTTTCATTTCACATCTAACCATCACTTTGGGTGTGAAGTCGCTGCCTGATACTGCCGTTTCGTTGATGGAGTTTGACTTTTCTTATATGTATCAATCTATTGATGAGGTTCATACTTTCTTAGTATTAATCAGTACAACTAACTTCCAATCAGTTAGTTCCAGCATTATCTGGAAGAAGGTAATTAATAGAGTATTATCTATATCTGTTAACTTAATCTTATCTATAATCCTAATTACCCTTGCATTCTGACTACCCCAATTTAAATATTTACACTGAAAAATCAAGCCCATACGAATGTGGGTTTGATCCACTTGGTCCAGATCATCTACCATTCTCAATAAAATTTTTCTTCGTTGCCATTACTTTTCTTTTATTTGACCTGGAAATCGCCCTCCTCCTCCCACTTCCATGAGCATCTCAAATCACTAACCTCTCACTTGTACTAATTATTGCCCTTGTTTTAATTTCCATCTTAGCCATAGGACTCTCATATGAGTGAATCCAAAAAGGCCTAGAGTGAATTGAATAATGGTAATTAGTTTATCAAAAACAAATGATTTCAACTCATTAGATTACAACTCTAAACGTAATTACCAATCATGCCTCTTATCATTTTTAACATTTTATCAGCCTACCTCTCATCTTTCCTAGGTGTACTCATATATCGATCATACCTTGTATCTTCCCTATTATGTTTAGAAGGCATAATATTATCTATATTTATTATTAACTCTGCTATCATCCTAAACATGCATTTCTCACTAGCATTTATAATACCCACTCTCTTACTTGTCTTCCCAGACTGCGAAGCCGCTGTTGGCCTAGCCCTTCTGGTGATAGTGTCCAACTCTTACAGTGTAGGCTACTTACGAAACTTAAATGTCCTTCAATGCTAAAAATTATTATCCCTACAGTCCTACTAATTCCTATCACATGATGCTCAAAAGCCCCTCTCATTTGAACTAATGTCTCTATTCACAGCCTATTAATTAGCTTACTTAGCTTATTTCTTATCTATCTACCTGATAACAATAACCAAAACTTTTCACTTACATTCTTTCGGACCCCTTATCAAGCCCCCTTTTAATCCTCACCACATGACCCTTTCCTCTAATAATCCTAGCAAGCCAAAACCATCTCACAAAAGAATATTTGCTACGTAAAAAAACCATTTATTACTGTATTAACTCTTCTCCAAATTTTCCTCATTATAACTGTTTCAGCCATGGAGTTAATTTTATTCTATATCTTATTTGAAGCTTATTATTATTACCCGATGGGGTAACCAAACAGAATGCCTAAATGCAGGGCTATATTTCCTGTTTTATACACTAATCGGATGGCTCCCACTTCTAATTATCTTAATTCATATTCAAACCTCATCAGGCTCCCTAAGTTTCCTAATTTTATCTTTTTACTCTCCATTTAGTTTGAACACATACTTGATAAATTGAAGTAAATGAGAAAGTTCTGAAGGAAGCCAAAATTGGTCTGTGTAAGTTGAAGAGCTGGAATTCCTTGGGTGGAGAACACTGACTTAATTCAAACTGTCCTCTCTCCACTGTTCTGACCATATATTACGTGCCCCCGAGGGCAGAAGGTTCGTTCTTGTCAGGAAGCTAAGAGCTGTTAGCCCTGGACAAGGTGGTAGAGCGTAAGCGTGGAGATGGAACTGCACTGGACTTCCAGCGCTGCTCGCCTGAGAGAACTGCCCAGGGTCAGTGCTGATGGTGACGCTCTGGCCCCACACAGGTTCTGTGGGGAAGAAGGGGAAGAAGGCCTTGATTGCCTGCTGGTATGTCATGTGTCAGGGAAAGGGGTTGGTGGTGGCCTGCCTGTGTGCCTGCAGGAACAGCTGGGGACACAGAGGCCTCATCGGACCTATGGCTGGTCATGTGACTTTGCCAGGTTACTTCAACTCTCTGGATCTCCCTTTCTTTGATTGACTCAAAGAAATACTCTTTAAAAGTCTCTACCAGGTCTAGGAAGAAAAGGGAATTTATAAACCTGTGTGTGTGTGTGTGTGTGTGTGTGTGTGTGTGTGTGTGTGTGTTGCTGGGGATTGAACCCAGGAACATTCTACCTCAAGCTACAACCCCAGCCCTTTCTACTTTTTAATTTTGGTGAAATGGGGTCTCGCTAAGTTTCAGAGGGCCTCTCTGAGTTGCTGAAGCAGCCCAGGAACCTGCAATCCTTCTGTCTCAGCCTCCCGAGTACTGGGATTACAGGTGTGTGCCACCATGCCCAGCAAGGTCCTTTCTTTTTAAAGAGTTCCGCTTCCTGAGCCACTGAGACAGCGGGGACCCGGGAGAGCACGGTGTCTGTGGTGGTGAGAATGAGTGGAGACGCAGGAAAGACCGGGAGATGGTTCAGGAAAGTGTGACGGGGCAGCTACGGGGACAGGGAGGAGGTTGTGGGTTGGGAGACGGGCTGTAGAGTGGGAGGCTTCGTGGGCGCAGGGCTGGAAGCACCAGAGCCTCTCAGGATCCTGGTGTGGCCCGGCAGGAGGGCTTTGCTCTGCAGGAAAGGTGCAGGCTGCGTCCCGGGAACTCTCCCCTCTGGAGACTCCGTTTTGCTTTGTGCAGTGACATCGTCTCCTGACACTGAGGTGGGCAGGAAGTAGAGTTTGGGGACCCTGGGGACAGATTAGTCCCCAGTCAGAACTGAAAAGGGCTGATGGATTCCCCTTCACTGGTAATCTTGGGTTGAAAAATTGTCTTTTCAATCTCGTTCTGTTCTGGCTGTTCGGATACCCATCTAACAACTATTTAGCAAGGGCCTGCTCTGCGCTAGGAAAATGGGGAGCGGGGCAGGGTTGCCGGGGTGAGGCAGATGGAAGGATTTGGGAGACCTCCCAGCCCCCAGCAATGTTCATCCCCCACTGAGCGCTTGGGCCAGCTACTGGCCAGTGCTTTTTGAGAATTTTTTTTTGTCTCTGGCTAATCTGCTTTATCCCTTTCAGGAATTCTGTTCTGATGTTGGTTATTTATTTCAGAGTTGGCCTGATAACAGAATGTAGTATAAAGACTATGTGTATTTCATTATTGTATTTCTACTAGAAAATAAAAAATTCTTCTTGGGAACATCTCAGAAAATAAAAGGCAGATATGCATTTTTTTTTAAACCCAAGTAGAGTAGAGTGAATCTAGCCCATAATTTATTGAGTGTGGAAATATTTCTCAAACTTCTTTTAGCTGAAGAAGAAAGCCACGCCAATGGGAGTCAGAAAGACTGGAGCCTTAGAACAAAATTATCTAATTTGCAGGAAGACAGATGGAAATAGAGAATATTAGGCTAAGTGAGGTTAGTTGTTCTCAGAAAGTCAAGAGTCGTGAGTCTTCTTCCATATGTAGAAGCTAGAGAGAAAATAGGAAACTCGAGGGACTTCAGTTAAATGAGGAGACAGAGCAGGAGAACAGTGGAAGGGGATGGGGAGAGGGAGGTGGAGAGGAGGAATCGAGACTTGGGGAAGGGAGCAGTTCAAATAATGTTACCTCCATATTTAAAGATATCACCGTCAATCTCACCAGCGTGCGCTGGGAGGGAGGCGGGGAATGCACCGGGGGTCGTGTGTGCCTGGGAATGTGTCATTTTGAATCTCACTTTGTTGCATAATTACAATGCACCAACGAAAATATGCAAAAAAGACAGATCAGAGCCTTTTATTGAAGAAGCACGAAACTTCCCATGTATCCCTAGTGAAGTCTTTGGATTACTGGTCACCTCATTAGACGGCTCACTTCCTGAATGTTTCATTCCTCATTTGTCTGTATATTTGTCCTAGAGTTGTCACTTATCATCTGCTCTGCTCACTGGGCAGGACTAGGCAGCCAGTGATGACCTCCACCCCCTACACACACACACACACACACACACACACACACACACACACACACACGAGTGGTCAACTGGACCAGTGTGGAGACACTGGACCCACGCTATCCAATCACAGCCTCATCCCAAATCTTTGGGTCTAGACCTAAGAGACTTGAACAGTTGGTTCAGAGAAGCTTCGTCCTAGGTCTTGCAGACAGAGCAGCTACAGTTGAGGAAAGCTGGCCGGTGACCATTGGGACCATGTGTGTCAAGGTTGGAGGAGGGAGTCGTGCACACACAGAATGACAGAGGGTCTATGTGGGCAAGGCACGAGCAGCCCCAGGAGGCCACCAGCACCCCAGTCTCCCCACGGCATCCCTGTCCCGAGACGGAGGCTCTAACCTTGCACACGAGCCTTTACTTTCTCACCCCTCTGGACAGGGCACCTCTGTGTCTCAGTTTTCCTGAGCTCAGCCCAATCCATGACTGGGGCAGGGGGATGGTTGGGAAGATCTTTTACTGTTCAAACTCACTTTTTAACTCCAACTGCAAAATGGTTCCCTCTTCTGGAAATGATGATCAGGCATCCCCGACGTGTAAGAAGTTACAGAAAACTGGAATTGTTCTGTAATGACCCACAATCACCAGGAGCTGTTTCTGTGCTGAGGGGGGCGGACCTAACCCGACCTCCTCCTTCCTCTCATTCTCAAATTCCCCACCCGCCGAAGCTGACCCAGAAATGTAGCTTGAATAGGTCGAGGGGGAAAAACAAAGTCAAAACCCGTCCAGTAAACACTGGAAATTATGTTTTAAAAGGGGTCGTATTACATACGCATGGAGCCGCCGGAGGAGCAGAGCGCTTTCTGTGGCCACAGCACTAGCCCAGGGCTTGCCGGGCGGGAAGTGGGGACCCAGGATCCAGCCGCAGAATGCCGAGTTCAGGTTTGGGGCGCTGGGAGCTGACAATCAGAAAAGAAGTACAATTTAAGCAAGAGAACAGGGAACAGTCACCTACTAAGTAGTACATGCTAGTTTTTATTTGTTTGTTTTTTTTTTTTTTTTTTTTTT
>PVLC010036550.1:0-15754 GCA_004027655.1 Graphiurus murinus
ATTGCCGCCAATAATTAGCAATTACTTTGAGTTTTTTCATTTAAAATACATCAGTGAAACTATTACTCATTGTAGTGACCTTCTTGAATAGATGAAAGCTTATGAGTATTAAGGTAAGCATCCTTTCAATTAGGCTCCTCACAGCTAAATATAACTAGGCCTTTCTTAATGCCTAGGATTTCTGCATGGTAGATGGCAGGATCTGTGAGAGGAAAATGGATTTTTTAACTAGTCAATTAAAAGCAGCTTTTTTTTCCTCTTGGCTATAAGTGAAAGAAATTTTCTCCTCAGATTAGTATATGCTATTATTATATGTGAAAACATAACAAATTAGAAAAAGATAAATTTATTATTTAAAAGGATTCTGATGAGAATTAGACTAACAGGCTTAAATCATTTTAATGGAATATGAAAAAGTTGTTGGCATAGTGGTTCTACAATAAACTAGAGAAGACAGGAGATCTAGATAATTTTTAATATTACATCTTATCGGTAGAAGACTGAGGGACCTATCTTTTTTTTTTTTCCACTTTTTTTTTTTGGTATTAGAGATTGAACCCAGGGAGATTCTACCTCTGAGTTACACTCTATCCTTTTTTTATTTTTTACTTTGAAATAGAGTCTTGGAGTCAGGTATAGTGGTACACACTTATAATGCCAGTACTTGGGAGGCTGAGACAGGAGGATCACAGGTGTACAACCAGTCTCAGTTACTTAGTAAGGCCCTATGCAACTTAGTGATATCCTGAGTCAAAATAAAGAATAAAATAATAGGGCTGGGGGTGTAGCTCAGAGACAGAATGCCCCTGGGTTCAATCCCCAGTACTAAAATTAAAATGAAAATAAAAAAAGAAATAGGGTTTCCGCCTCCCACGTACTGAGATTACAGGTATGTGCCACCACATCCAGCTTGGAAACCTATCTTTAAGTTCTTTTACCCAAGCAACAGATCTAGGACTAGGATACATACAAATGCTTCATTTGCTCAAATATGAAAAGTTACATCAGCAGAAAGGGGTAGTATATGAGTTTTTTTTTTCTTATGCATAAAAGTTATCTTATGATTTCTTTTTGTCAGTTTCTAACCACAGAAAGAAATGCTTTTCACTAGAATTAAATAATTACAATCTATGTCCAGTTTCCCCTCTCTCCTTTCTCTCTCTCTCTCTCTCTCTCTCTCTCTCTCTCTCTCTCTCTCTCTCTCTCTCTCTCTCTTTCTCATACAGAGTGATTTTAGCCTAAAGTAGCTTAGTCTCTGGGACACGATGTGATAATATCACAGTTGTGCAATATTTCATACTGTGATAGTACACTGCAGTGCATTTCCCAGCCCTAAAAGCTCACCTGTGGGAATATGGATTCACATTTCAAAAGCCATTGAAGCCTACCTTAGTGTGTCTTCATACAAGTAATTGATCAATAAAAATGTTAAAACGTGTAAATTTGATACCTACTGATAGTATGAATTCATGAAGGTATTCTAAAATTTTATAGTATAAAAAAAATTTGTATGGCTTGCGAAGTATTCAACCACAAAGGTACAATCTCCTTCCATTGAGTCTATTTTGAGGTTTGTCTCTCAGTTATTTCAGTCAGTACTTGGCACATAGAAAGGACTCAATAATTTTTGCTAAATATAAATACAATTTAAATGATTTGGGGGAAAAATCATATTAAGATAATTGCTTTGGTTGTGGAATTAGCATGTCCCTTAAAGGTCCAATGTAGTGAAATTTGGTCCCAATATGACACACTGAAAGTGCTGTGGAGTTTTAAGAGGCTGGGCCGTGTCGGGAGAAACTTAGGTTATTGGGGCGTGCCCTTGAAAGCCTATCCAGTCTTTCCTTTCTGCTTTCTGGCTGACTGGATAGTGTTTTTGCTTTACCACACACTCTTGCTATGGTGTGCTGCTCTCACCATTGGCCAAAACTGTGCCTTCCCATCCCCAGCCCCTGATCATGAACTTATGAAACTGTGAACCAAAGCAGAGCTTTTCTCTTTATAAGTTGATTATCTCAAGTATTCCTTATAGTAATAGAAAGCTGACTAACACAATAGCCATGATTAAAATGGTGGTACATAATCTGAACAAGACATTAGAATTAATATGAAGCTTTTTTTTTGTTTGTTTGTTTTTTTGATTAAAATTTTAGGCCACTGATTTGGACTGAGCTCCTATATTAGGTCTCAACACAACAAACCAAAATGGAATCACTCACACCTAATTTATAGACCACTGAGCAAAAAGTAAGCTGTTTATCTGACCTCCTCAAAAATCAGTAGAAGCAGCAGTGATATTCATATCCTTAAACTAGCCAGTTTTAGCTTGTTTCATAAGGAATAAGTCATTACTATTTTAAACGTTATAAGGAAGGTAGCCAGGCATAGTGGTATACACCTCTAATCACAGTACTTGGGAGACTGAGACAAGGAGGATCACAGGTTCAAGGACAGCCTCAGCAACCTAAGGAGACACAGTTTCAAAATAAAAAATAAAATAGGGCTGGAGACATGGCCTAGAGGTAGACTGCCCCTTTGTTGAATCCCCAGCATCCCTCCCTCCATAAAAGGAAGATAGCATGACCGACTTCCTTCTTGTTCATTCTTTCTGTTTACCTCAGCCCTTTTCAGAGAGGAGTCTCTGGACTCCTGGTTTTGCAGGCTCCTAGTCCTTAAATCCTTCTTATTCACATCTACTCTTTTAAATTTATTTTATTTCAAGGTTTTTTTTTTTTTTTTTACCAATTCTTTAGTATATCAAACATTTCAAAGGAATAAGGAGGTATATTTTTATTTATTTATTATTTGTTTATTTATTTAGTTAGTTATTATTTATTTTGTGGTACTAGGGATTGAACTCAGGGGCATTTTTACCTCCAAGCTATAATACCCCCAGATCTATTTTTTTTATTTTGATTTAGAAACAGGGTCTCCCTAAGTTGATGAGAGTCTCACCACTAGGTGAGGGTGTCCTAAAACCTCCTGTCTCAGCCTCCCAATTATTGGGATTACAAGCCTGTGCCACTATGCCCAGGGAGGTATACTTTTATATATGACTTGTTTGATTAGAATTTGGTGACTAAACATAAAATTTTTAATCTTATAAAACTTAAATCTAACTTTTCACATAACAGTTATATCTAATTTTATACATAAGCATTTGAAATATATACCACATAGAAGCAATAGTTTGAGAATAATTGTCACAATATTATACCGTTGTCCTAAGTTAAATGATGACCATGATTAAATTTTATTTTAAAATAAGTAAAGTAATAGATGTGATGACACATGCCTGTGATCCCAGTACTTGGGAGGCTAAAACAGGAAGATCACAGTTTCAAAGTCAGTCTCAGTAACTTATTGAGACTCAACAACCTAGAGAGACTGTTTCAAAAACAAAAAACAATATATGCGTGTGAATGTGTGTGTGCACGTGTGTATAAAAAGGTAATATCTTATATTTATAAAATACTGTATTGTCTATATAACCATTGTAATATCTAATATCTAAATCGATCCCCATAAAGACTGTAGTTAATTACAAATACCTCATTTAATGAGGAACAATACGCACAAAAGTATGTTGAGCATAAGCTCTGAGGCCAGGCTTTCCTGAGAGCACATTTCAGTTCTGCAATTTACTCTGTGACCTTGAGTAGATGTATAAATATCTCCAAGACTCAGGTGAATGAACCTCACAATGTTCTTTTAGTCTTGTAAAGAAATAAAGCAGAAAGTGCTTAGATCAGCGCCCTTCACCCAGAAAGTGTGCAATAATGGTTTCATTAGTAGTGGTTGTTATGGTGATATTACTATTAATAAGAGATTGCACTATCAATTATGTGACTTGTTAAGAAGCAGTAGGAGAAGAGAGGATTTTTAAACTCAAGGCAGTTTGATGTGAAAAATTTTGCTTCATCAGTTCATTTCAATGAGATCGAATCATATGTAAAAATTTGCCATCTGAATAAACACTTTCAGATTAATTTTTTAAAATAAAAAAGCAAACTTTAATAGTTAAAGCCCTTTTGAACCCTTCTAACTCAAGGTCTATACGTATTCAGAATTCCTAAAGTACACTTTCATGCACTCATTATTTTTACTAGAAAAGTTATTCTTCAGAGAAAACAAGATGCTAACTTTTTCAGCTTAAAAAGCAATTTAGTTAAAATGGTACCTAATTACTCTATTCACAAAGGAAAAATGACCTGTCAAATACGTGTTTATCAGCCTCTTGCTCATGAACATTAATGTTTTTCTTGAACTCAGAAAAATAAAGCTTAAGAGGAGAACCAACATCATTGGACTTCTGTGAGGCTAACAACAGCAAGAAGAAAAGGCAGAGTATGAAAGAAATGTATCAAAAACAAACCTGAAATCAACTTAATATATCCACTTAACAAATCTTGGAGCTTGCTCAGAAGTAGTTCATAATACAAACTATGACCCTTACCCTCAAAAGGGTTATAAAAAAAATTACTATTAGGTAAAAAACAATCAGTGGGGAAAAAAACTGAAATGAAGTTGGGGTAGCCAGGCATGGTGGCATATACCTATAATTTCAGCATTTGGGAGGCTGAGACAGGAAGGTCACTTAGTGAGACCTTCATTAACTCAGAAAAACCCTGCTTCAAAAATTAAAAAAAAAAAAAATTAAAAAGGGCTGGTTGTGTAGTTCAGAGATAGAATTCCCCCAAGTTCGTCCCGAATAATGAAAAGCTGAAAAGCGAAACAAACAAAACTGAATGGTACTGAGAAAACTGTATAGTCTCCTTAAAAAAAAAAAAAAAAAAAGTTGGATCCTTAACTTACACCATGCACAAAAATTAGCTCAAAATTAGTTCAAAATGGGGTAAAGACTTAAATGTAAGATCTAGAACTTGAAAACTTCCAGAAGCAAAAGGTAGAGATATTTTCCTTAATTTCATGTGTGTGTGTGTGTGTATTTTTAATCCAGGACCCTGCACATGCTAGGCAAGTGCTCTACCATAAAAAAAGGCTTTATATCACCAGTGGCGGGGGAAGGGGGAGAGGTCTTGCTAAGTTGCCCAGGCTGGCTTTAAATTTGTCATTCTTCTGCCTCAGCCTCCCAAGTAGCTGTGAATACAGGTATATGCCATCACACCTGGTCTTGATTTTATTCCTGATGATTTTTTGTTGGGGGCAGATATGACAAAAGTGCATGCGCCACAAGTAAAAAGCAATGGACTACAACAAACTAAGGAGCTTCTGCACAGCAAAGGAAACTGCAAAATGTAAGGGCAACCTACATGATGGGAGGAAATGGGACAGCATGCATGTGCAAGACCCTGAATTCAATTAGAAAAAGGGAGCAAGAGAAAGGGAAACAGGCAAACAACTTGAAAAGACATTTGTCAAAAGAAGACATACAAATGGCCGACAGGTCTATAAAAAAGTGCTCCAAAATATGAATAATCAAGGAAATGCAAATCCACATATCAGCTCACACCTGTTAGGATGGTCACTTTTAAAAATATGAGAAGTTTTGGTAAGGATATATAAAGAGGAAGAAACCCATGTATATTGTTACTGGGAATTTTCATTGATGCAGTCATTATGGAAGACAGCATGGAGGTTCCTTCGAGAATTAAAAAACATAACAAGCATATGATCTGGCATTCCCACTTCAGGGTATAGGGTTAGCTGCACTTCTGTGTTCACCACAGCATTATTCACAACCACCACTGTGTGTGAACAACCAAAGTGTCCCTCAATGGATAGATGGATGGATGGATAACAAAATATGGTGTATATAGAGAATGAAGTATTATTCACTCATTAAAAAATACCCTTCCATTTGTGATATAAAACAAGCCAGGCCTAAAAAGATAGATACTGTATGATTTCATTTACCTGTGAAACCTAAAATAACTGAATTTGTAGAAGCAGAGAGCAGACTGGTAGTTGAAGGAGTGGGAGAGGTTGGAGAACAGGAAGATAAATGGACAAAAGGTGCAGTCTTTCAATTCTAGTTAAATGAGTTCTGAAGAGCTAATGTATAGTATAGGAAGCAATAATTAATAGTAATGTATTAAAATAGTCCACTTAAAATTTGCTAAGAAATATGTTTTGTAGTGGACCTTAAGTGTTCTCACCACATACCCATATACAAAGGGGAACTATGTGACATGATAGATGCTTTAATGAGCTTGGTTATGGTGACCATTTCACAATATGTGTATATGTGAGAACACATTGCACATATTTAATATATAAAACTTTTGTCAGTTATACCTCAATAATGCTGAAAGATAAAATATTTGTTTCCTCAGCCAGTTTGAAAGAAGAAGACAAATTTCACGTCTAATAATCCAGCATGTCTCATGGTAAACAAATTCTGTGAGAAATCTAAATCAATACATTTAATTTGGGGGAATTAGTTATCATAAAGACATTGTTAATAGATGTTACCATATTAAAACAAACTAAATCTATCTTTTATTGCCAACATCTTCATCTGAATTAACCACTTTACATGTTTAATAGATAGCCTTGTGTTTTACCACAAATAAACTACTTAGTGCATCATAATTGCTAAAATGTTTTAGTACATTTATATAAATCTAACTATTTGAACAATGTATTTTCCTATTAATATATTTAAAGGAAAATTTCTCCTAAATGACTTGAGAGCATAAACAAAGAAAATAAAGACTTTTTGTAAACTTCTCTAGAATGCCTCATCCCAAAATAGCATTGAAAATTATGGTAAGGTACCTTCCTTTGATGAGAGAGAGTGAACAGAAAAAGAATCCTAAACTAGGCATCATGGTGCATGCCTATAACCCCACTACTTGGGAGGCTGAGACAGGAAGATCACAAGTTCGAAGCCAGGCTCCACAACTCAGTAAGGCTCTCATCAACTTAGTGAAACTGTTTGCAAATAAAAATAAAATAGGACTTGGCTGTATCTTGGGGTAGAATGCTCCTGGGTTCAAGCCCAGCATCACAAACATACACACACACACACACACACACACACACACACACACACACAGAATCTTACAAGAATAAGAGGTGAATTTCTATTATTCTATTCATGAAATGATAATCAGTATTGCATTACTATAAGTGTCACAAGATATTAATGGTAATTATACAGAAAAAATTTAAAATTTGTTTTTTCTTTGAGGGACGATTAATGAGAACTATGGATTCTTTAACAGCAGATTATTATTTTATATGAGTAACTACAGCATTAGAAGACCTAATCAGGAGGCTGTAAATAAGCAAATTACCAGCTGTCAAAAAATTATCACTATCAAATTAAATGAGCTTCCCTTAGGCAAGCTAACATTGCTTTTGCCTGAAGGCCAGCTCAAAAATGAATCATGAGGGAAACAAGTCATATAAATGAAACAGATTTTAAATTAATTCTGTGGAGACAAACAAAAAATAAATCTTAAAATTCATTTCTAAGTCTCATAACAGCTAAGTAACTCGAAGATGATTGACTACTATAGGATAAATTAAATATTCCCCAGGGGTCTCTGATTGCTTATTTTTCAGATTAACATAATTATAACTATATAGTATCATATCTACTACCATACATGGTTCTCCTATGGGTCAAATTAAAGGCTGATTTTTAGCATGAAAAGTGAAAGATAAAAGCGTGTTGGTGACTTATATGTATTCACTAAAGGTATAAGCCAACTGCTTAGTGACATCTTGGCTAACCCTAAGAAATTTTTGACTAAAGGGCTAGAGATATAGTTTAGTGTCAGGGCACTTGCCTAGCATGCTTGAGGCCTTGTGTTTAATCTCCAGTGCTTTGGGAAAAAATTGGTTCGGATTGTGTGTGTGTGTGTGTGTGTATGTGTGTGTGTGTGTGTGTGTGTGTGTGTGCTTGGTGCTAAGGATTGAACACAGGGGTATTCTACCTCTAAGCTACACCCCAGCCCCATTTTTCATTTGGAAACAGGGTCTCCTTAACTTGTTGAGAGTCTTACTAAATTGCTGAAGCTGGCTTTGAACCTGAACCCTTCTGTCTCTACCTCCCAAGTACTGGGATTAAATGCATGTACCACCACATTCAGAAGATTTTCTTCAAAGGTCATATCTATGATGTGTATATCTTCCACCATCCTGTCAGTTTTATTTTGTCCTCTGTTTACATGGAACTTCCATAACAAAGTTGAAAGCTTCTCTTTCATTTTCTTTTTTTTTTAATTATGCTTCTCTTTTATCTTCTTTTTTTTCTGAAACCAAGCATTGAATCTAGGGGTTTGCTACCACTAAGATGCATCATCCCCAGCCCCTTTGTTTTATTTTGAGACAAGGTCCCACTAAGTTGCCCAGGATGGCCTTGAACTTGTGATTCTCCAGCCTCAACTTCTTGACACACTGGTATTATAGGTAAGTGCAACAGTGCCCAGGCTTCTCTTTCATCTTAATTATAATACTTTAGTCCACTCATTATCCACAACAGCAAAAAAAAAAAAAATCAGTTGAGAGATTAGAAGGTCTTATGTGACAGTGACAAGAAAAAAAAAAGGAATTGTCCAGCTACAATTGTCCAGCTGAAAGCACATCAGTTGATGTATCAGTATCAAAGGGTCGAAGATTCTCTAAGAGGGTTAAGCAAATTTAAAATTAGCAACTGTGTCACCCTCAAAGCAGGAAAGTTGTGTCTGCCATTGTAAAACAGGTTAGCAAGTTCATCATGAAGGATTCTTCACCATTTTAAGGAATTCTGTGGGTATTTTACTTTAAGGATCTAAAATTTTCTTTTTCTGAAGGACATTCTTCATTCTAATTCCAAGAGTTGACCTTGAAAATAAAGTTATTGTGTTGAATTTAACAGATTTTCACAATTTTGTTTGTTTTTGGTGCTGGGAATTGACCCAGGAGCATTCTTCCTCTAACTACACCTGCAACCTTTTTTTAAATTTATTTTTCATTTTGAAACAACGTCTCCCAAAGTTACTAATGCTGGCCTTAAACCTGTGATCTCCCTTTCTCAGCCTCCCAAGTGCTGGGATTACAGTAATCCAGGTATGTGACACCAGACCTGGATTCTCTCAGTTTTCTAGTAGCTTCTTGTAAGCCTCAGTTGGACATCTTCCTTTGTTGTTAATATCATTTAACTGCCCTCTAAATTGCACTGAGGTAGTATCAAGAATTTTAAAGATGGGGATTCACAGGAACAAAATGTGTCATTTAGACCTAAAGAGATCTTTAAATGATAGGACACTCACATCATTGTAGTAGATAGAGCACATTGTTTTGTATTCCTCAGGAAACATTGAATAGCTATCAGAAGCCCTCTACAAAGCTTGGAAAAGGAGATAAGCCCTCTTACCAACAGAGCATTTAAACCATGAGTTTCATCTGCTCATTAGCCTAGCTGGTATGACCGGTTACAGAACACAAGTCTTAGATGTTCTATCTTCCCTCTCAATTACAGAGATTCTAGGAACAATATTTACTTTTAAGAGTAATATTGATTTTATCTGAAAAATAATATGTAGGTAGACATGTAACTAAGGAGAGAGAGAAAGGGAGAGAGGGGGAGAGAGAGAGTGCAATTGAGCGTCAGACAATTTGGGGAGACTACATTGTAATTGTGATTGCCATTGGAACAATAGCTACAAACATTATTATTCTAGAAATGAAAACTCAAATAGCTATTAGGTGTATCTTTCAGTTGTTTGCTTGTAAAAACTGACAAAGATGTATTATCATATACTCATTTAACTGCAAAGTACTGCACTATCACTCATGATCTCATTTTCTCCTAAAAGCCTGAGATAATGACAAAATGTTCTCTCACAGATAATGCAAATTTGAACAATGCGGCTCCACATTATGATCAAGTGAGCTTACTGAGGCCTTGTATGTGTGTGTGGGGGGGGGCAGACATTTGGAAATGGACACCTGTACACTGACTTGGCCTCTTTCTGCCCCTCATGTCTTCTTTCCAATGTGAGGAAATACCTTTACTGATGCAAATTCAGCTGAAGAATCAGCAAAAATTGGATCTTTATAACTACTTCTTTTAAAAGTTTTTCACAGTGTAAATTCCTCCAAAAGAGAGATGAATCCCAGTGTCAAATTAGCCTAAGGTTCAACAAGAATTCCACTTTGCAGATTCAATATGTTTCTACCATTGGCTTAAGGACTTAGCCCTAATGATCATCAATGACTGCTGCATGTATTACTGTTATGTATGTTACAGCTCACTTCTGTTTAGGTATTTTTTTAATTGACAATTAAGTCTCAAATTTAATTTAACTTTATTGTGTGTATAGTATGTGTGTGGGGGGGGGGTTCATATACACACATATGTGTACATTTGCTTTTAGTCTATACGTACCCTGCCTGAACCAATACATCATATTTGAGAAGCTTGTGAACCCTCTCAGAATATTCCCCAGAGATGTTATTAAATAGAAGTTATCAAATTTGGGATCCAGAATCAGAGCAGTTGAAGAAAAAAAGTATACATTATCCATATTTTAACGGCAATACATAGGTTATTCTCTCTGCTTATAATATTTTTTCTTTCTTTGTACCAAAATGCTGATTATTAGTTACTCAAATAGTTTTTAAGTATATCTTTTGGTTGTTTGCTTGTAAAAACTGACAAAGATGCATTATCACATACTCATTTAACTGCTAAGTACTGCACTATCACTCATGATCTCATTTTCTCCTAACAAGCTTGAGATAGTGACAAAATGTTCTCGTATATTTGCATTTTAAGCATTATATACCCATTATTAATATTAACAACAATCTTCTGAAATAGATTTCTATTATTTTCCTCATTTCATTGATGACTTGAGAAATTTTCACTTATATTTGAAAAATAAAGTATATTCATGCATGTTTGAGTGGGCATATGGCTTACATACATCTTCAATATAAACTAAAGACTAAGATAATTCAATTCTCTCACTGGAGTCCCAAATCATTTAGTTATTGTGATAATACACATCACCTCATCAATACATTGGCCAAAAGACAATCATAATAAAGCCATGATAGTTGTAAATTTATCACATAAATCTAAAAATAGGTCTTTATAGTTAAGATAACCAAGTATAAAGGGCATCACATGTCATCTTTTTTCCATGTTAAATTGTGTATAATGTTATTTTAAAATAATATATCAGCTCATTCATTGCTTTTTAAATTATAACTAAAACATATGTTCAAAGTAATATAAGAAAAACCCCAATATATATAAACCTACCATTTATCCTCAGCCTATTACCAACTGTACTATTAATACTACCTTTAATACTTATGACTAAATTCATTTTTTAACTAAACTATAGGTCTGACTAGAATTTAACCTAGCAGAGTATTTTCAAAATTATTTTAACTTAAGAACTAATTAATTTTACCTTATCATAACTGTATTTTACTTTAATATTTTAATTGAGTACATTATTATATTAATGAAGACATATTACTTTAATGAAAAACTAAAGTAACTTTTAAAAATGAATATAGCAAAATTAGTAGCATATTAGTTTTAGTAGATAATTTGTGTGTGAGCTTAGAATCTATTTTATCTTTTTAGGAAACAAAGTAATTGGAAAATATTTAAGTTATGAAATAGATAATGTTGTCATATTGCACTACATATCTTACATTTTTCCTTTTAACCATAGCTTACCTTTAATCCTAATATATGGTTATATATTTAATGCTTGTTACCAATCTTCATCTGTATGTATAGTCACTTGGTTGTCTGAATTCTTTCTATAGAATAGTCTCATGAACAACTTAAAGTAGTAATGGGAGCTGGGTCTGGTGGCATATGTCTGTAATCTCACTATAAGGAAGGATAAGACAGGAGGATTGCAGGTTCAAGACCAGTCTCCATGATTCAGCAAGACTCTCAATAACTCAAGGAAACCTTGTTTCAAAAATGAAAAATAAGAAGGGCTGGGGGTATATCTTGGAGGTAGAATGTCCCTGGGCTCAATCCTCAGGATGGATGGAAGGAAGGAAGGAAAGAAATGAAGCTCTTCAATGATAATGACAGATTTTTTGTGATATCTATAATTCAAAGTTAGTTTTTCTGAATATACCCTCTTTGGCTCATGTGGCTTTCATGTTCTTGTCTTGTGTATCTTAAACATTATAGCACATTTTCCTTAAGAATTAAGCTTTTGTTAAAATGTCTGATGATTATTTTCATCCTCTTATGTCCTCTCTCACCCCCAAGTATTTGAATGACATGTTTGTTCTTTTTGCTTTAAAGTCCAGTATTTTATCAAATGGAAATAAAGAGCAATCCAGGGGTAAGTTCAGTAGGGAAGTCTGAAATAGACTTTTGAGCCATGTTCTTGACTATGTCCCTATTATCAACTTTTGTTCTATCCTTGCTATCAAAATGTATCCACAACAATCCCTTTCTATTTGAATGAACTCTTGTTACTATTGTTGCTTGCAGCCAAAAAAACCTAACATAAAATGAAGTGTAGGTATCAGATCCTCAAGCATTTATAAGAATTCTGGAATACTTTGGCTAACTGTATTAGGACATAAGACAAGGAATCTTTATTAGCATTTTAAGAAGCAATCCTACATTTCATATATTTTAGCAACAAATGTGAAAATTCTTATTCATTACAGCCTGTGGTTTCTCTTTGGAGAAAAAGATCCAGGGTGTTGGACTGATGTGGTCAGTAAGTACTATGAAGGTTATAAGGAATTCAATGACTGTGCAGTTGAGTAGGCACTGTTAAAATGCATTGGATGGCATAAAGAAAGTGAATGGCATATTTACACTTCTAAATTCTCAGCTAAGGGAACTGAAACCTAGAGATGATTTTTGACATTCCTTAAAGTATTACCTATTTCTTGTAGCTACTGGTTGAGGCAGCCAACATATAAAAAGTAAAGCTCAGTCCCATAACTGATGATTTCCAATGACAGTTGAATTCACATGTTACAATGTCTTAGAGATGAGAGTTAAAGTTCTAAGCTCAAAAGAGTAACACACCTCATTCTTAATAGTGGCCATGCCTGTAATTATGGTTACTCAGGAGGCTGGGCCAAGAGGATTATAAATTTGAGGCCAGCTTTTACAATTTAGGAAGACCCTGTACCAAGGTTAAAAAACAAACATGGGAGAGTGGGTTCCTGGGAATTTTGGTCAGTGGTAGAGCATTCCTGAGTTCAGTAATCAGCAGTGAAAATAAACGAACAGTAGTTATACCCCAGAAATTGGCACACAAGTAAGTTAAGTCATCTAAAGATTTTTACCACCTCTCTACCTGACAAATAGTCCTTTATAATTTACCAGATAGGGTTTTTCACCTTCTGATTGCAGATTATATTACTCTTTGCCATAGGAGCTGACTTACAAGAAAAAGCCCATAGTTCACATACTTCCTCTCTGTCTCTTAGCATTTCTATGTTGTCTATTTCTGGCATAATGTAAAAGCTGAGAACAGGATGAAACATGCCATCGATGATCATTACCCAAGAATGGCCCTTATCAAATGGCATTGAAATGATAAAAATTACTTGGTATATAGCAGAGAGTAAGTATTCCAAAGCATTAAATAAATAGTAATGTAGTGGCTTTGTGTGTGTGTGTGTGTGTGTGTGTGTGTGTGTGTGTGTGTGTGTGTGAGTGTGGTACTGGGAATGGAATCCAGGGGCATTCTACCTCCATGCTACACCCCCAGATTTATATTTTGTTTGTTTGTATGAAAACAGGGTCTCGCTAAGTTGCTAAGAGACTCACTGAGTTGCTGACAGCATCATTGAGTTGCTGAGACTGGCTTTAAATCTGCTATCCTCTAGTCTCAGCCTCCCAAGTACTGGGATTTCACACGTGTGCCACCATGCCTGGCCTAGCAATGACATTTTAAATGTTTATCACATCAAAAATAATTCTTTAGCATATAAAGGCCAAAATATTGAGAAACGCCTAAGTAAGTAGTATTGGTGTTGTGATATATACAACTTTTTAGTCTAGTACACAGTGAAAAATGCTGTGATTGAAGAAAACTGGTTTCAGTCTGAATGGATAGATATAGATATTGGAGTACCAAATTAAAAACAATGTCTACCAAAAGCAAAACTGACATGCATAGTAGGCAACAAAGCCTGCTATGAATACATCTATATGAATTTGTCTTAGTGGCATATACCCATAATTCCAGTACTTGAGAGGCTGAAACAGGAGCACGGAAGATTTAAAGTCAACCTCAACAACTTAGTGAGACCCTGTTTCATAATTTAAAAAATCAAAAGGACTGGGGGTCTAGCTCAGAAGCAGTATACTGGGTTAAACCTCTAGCACCTCAAAAGATTTTTAAAAAAATACAACCTGCAGGAATATTTGCATGAATAAAAATTATTGCATATTATATGACCAAATTAAGTAGACAGCCTGTTAAAGTCATAAAATAGGTACTACTGGTTAACTACAGAACAGTCATTTTATTTTTCATATTAATAAGACCTTAATTTTGTTCTGGTAGGGAACACTCATAAAAATGGATTACTATGTCTAACTCAAACATAAATCTAAGTGAATTATGTTTTTTTTTTTTCATTCAACTTTAGTGATCGATTGAGACTTAAGAGACTGAAAAAAAAAAATGGAAATTGAAGGGAGGTTTCAAGGGAATTCCTAGAAAAGATTCTGCTTAAGAAAATGCAAGAACTTGATACTAAGAGGACCCAACAAAGTTAACCAAAATACTTATAAAACTGATCAACAAATTCAGCTAAGTGTCTGGATACAAAATCAATCTCAAAAAATCAGAAGCTTTCCTATATGCCAACCATAAATCCACTGAAAAAGAAATCCAGAAAACAATTTCACTCACAACAGGACCCCGAAAAATAAAATACTAAGAGATAAACCTAACCAAAGAGGTAAAAGACCTCTATAAGGAAAACTATAAAAAATTGAAAAAAAAATCAATGAAGACCTTAGAAGATGGAAAGATCTCCCATGCTCTTGGATAGGCAGAATAAATATCATCAAAATGGCCATCCTCCCAAATGTATAGATTCAATACAATACCCATGAAATTACCAAGGTCACTCCTCACAGACCTAGAAAAATCAGTTCTTAAATTTACTTGAAACAACAAAAAGTCCAAAATTGCCAAAGTAGTTCTTAGCAACAAAAACCATGCAGGAGGTATCACAGTACCTGACTTCAAACTTTACTACAAAGCCACATAAATAAAAACAGCATGGTATTGGCACAAAAACAGACACATAGACCAATGGAGCAGAATAGAAGACTCAGAAACAGACCCACATGCTTACAGTCAACAGATATTTGACAAAGGAGCCAAAAATATACACTGGAAAAAAGATAGCCTCTTTAACAAATGGTGTTGGCAAAACTGGTTAACCATATACAGGAAAATGGAAATAAACCCCACTTTCTCACCCTGCACAAGCGTCAACTTAAGGTGGATCAAAGACCTGGAAGTCAGGCCAGAGACCTTGCAGCTACTTGAAGAGGGCATAGGTTCAACACTTCAACACATAGGCGCAGGTAAAATCTTTCTCAACAAGACCCCAAAAGCACAAGCAACTCAAAGGAAGATCAATACATGGGATTGCATTAAACTGAAGAATTTCTGTGCAGCAAAGGAAACTATCAAGAACCTCAACAGAGAGCCCACTGAGTGGGTGCAAATTTTTGCCAGCTACTCTTCTGATAGAGGACTAATATCTAGGATATACAGAGAACTCAAGAAACAGCTAAGAAAATAACCAGCCCAATCAAAAA
>PVLC010036551.1:0-15736 GCA_004027655.1 Graphiurus murinus
GCAGTACTGGGGATTGAACTCAGGGACATTCTACCTCCAAGCTATACCCCCAACCCTATTTTTTATTCTTTATTTTGAAACAGGGTCTCACTAAGTTGCGGAGTGCCTCACTAGGAAGCTGAGGCTGGCCTCGAACCTGGATCGTCCGGTCTTCGCCTCCCAAATGCTGAGATTACAAGCGTGCGCCACCACGCCTGGCAATATTTTCTTCTTTATCGTGGCCATAAGTCACTGTTTTTTGTGATCCTAGGGATGGAACCCAGGGCCATTCTCCATCTGAGCTACACCCCAGCCCTATTTTATTTTTGAAACATGATGTTGCTAAGATTCTGCACGTGCTGGCCTGGAACCTGCGATCCTCCTATCTCAGTACTTGGATTACAGGCTTGCAACACTGCACTCAACAATATTTCTTCTTTATTGTAGACTCTAGTTAGTATTTTTTGTGGTTCTGGTGCTGGAACCTAGAGCTTCATGAACTCCAGGCCAAGTGCTCTACCATGGAGCTATATCCCCAGACCTAGTCAGTGTGTGTGTGTGTTAGAGGGAGAGAGAGAGAGAGAGAGACAGACAGAGAGACAGAGAGACAAAGACAGAGACCGAGAGATTGAACCCAGGGGCATTCTACCTCTGAGCTACACCCCAGCCCTATTTTATTTATTTATTTATTTATTTGCGGTACTGGGGATTGAACTCAGGGGCTTTCTACCTTTGAGCTATACCCCCAGCCCTATTGTTTTTAATCCTTATTTTGAAACCAGGTCTCACTAAGTTGCAGAGTGCCTCACTAGGTAGCTGAGGCTGGCCATGAACCCGGATCCTCTGGTCTCAGCCTCCCAAATGCTGGGATTACAAGCATTCGCCACCATGCCCAGCTTCCTATTTTATTTTTTATTTACTTATTTTTTTGTGGTACTGGGGATTGAACCCAGAGGCATTCTACCTTTGAGCTACACCCCCAGCCCAATTTTATTATTTAAAAGCAGGGTCTCACTAGGTTGCTGAGAGTCTCACTAGTTGCTGAGGCTGTCCTTGAACCTGGGATACTCCTGTCAACCTCCCAAGTACTGGGATTACAAGCATGCGCCACCATGTCCAGCTCTATTTTTTATTTTGGAACAGGGTCTCACTAAGTTGCAGTGGGCCTCACTGCATGATGAGACTGGTTTTGAACTTGCGATCCTCCTCTCTCAGCCTCCCAAGTACTGGGATTTGAAGTGTGCACCATCACCCCTGGCTACTATTTTCAAATTAGTAGGTTGGCATTTGTCATGTGTGCTGCATTATATTTTCAAATCTGGCTCTGTCTCTTTTCCTACCATCCTTCCTCCTTCCCTTCCTGCATCCCTCCCTCCCCTCCCTTCCATCTCCCATTCCTTCCTAATCTAACTCAGCTTCCCAAGTAGCCACTACTATAGGCATGTAGCACCATGCCTGGCTTCTTTTTCTTTTTGGGGTCATGGGGATTGAACCCAGAGATTGAACCCTGTTCTATCATTCTACCTCCGTGCTACACCCCCAGCCCTATTTTTTTTTTATTCTTTATTTTGAAACTGAGTCTCACTAAGTTGCGGAGTGCCTCACTAGGTAGCTGAGGCTGGCCACGAACCCGAATCCTCCGGTCTCAGCCTCCTGAATGCTGGGATTACAAGCGTGCGCCACCACGCCCGGCTACATTACATTTTCTTCATGGGCTTGTTGAACATCAGTTGTTCATATATATTTGAGTGTATTTTGAGGATCTCTATTCTGTTTCATTTTTCTCTTTAATCAGTACCACACTAATTTGATTACTATTGCTTTGTAATGTACTTTGAAATAAAAAAAGCGTAGTGTGTTCAATGTTTTTCTTTCTCAAGATTATATTGGCTACTTGGGGTCTTTTGTAGTTGCACACAAATTTTATTTTGTTTAATTAATTTTTTTTTTGTAGTTCTGAGGATTAAACTCAGGGCTTCTCAGATGATAGACAAGTGCTCCACCATTGAGCTACAGCCCCAGTCCCCAAACTGTAGAGTTGTTTTTTCCATTTCTAAGACGAATGCCATTCGGATTTTGATAGAAATTGCATTCAATATATATATTGCTTTGGCAAGTGTGGATCATTTTAAAAATAATAATTTTGTTAATCCACAACATAGTATATCTTTCATTTTGTCTTCAACTTCTTTCATCAGTGTTTTTTTTTTTTAGTTTTCATTGTATAGATGTTACATTTCATTAGTTAAATTTATTCCTATTCATTTTATTCACTTTAATGTCATTAATGAGATTATATTATTGATTTATTTTTCCAGACAAATTATTCTTGGTGTCAAAAAGTGAAACTTATGTGTGAATTTTGTATTCTGAAACCTCACTGAATTCATTTATAAATTCTAACAGTATTTTAGTAGAATCCTCAGGGGCTTACATGTAAAATCATTTAGTTTGCAACCAGAAATGATTTTATGTATTTCTTTCTTTTTTTTATGTATTTCTTTCAAGTTTAGATGCTCTTGCTTTTTCTTCCAGTACAATATATTTAAATATAAGTGGTGAGAGTGGATATTTGTACCTTGTGCCAAATCTTAAAGGAAAAGTTTTTCAGTTTCCTCCATTGATTATGATATTAATTGTTGGGGTGTATGTTTTTCCTTTTTTTTTTTAGGGTACTGGGAAGAACCCAGGGTAGCATTACCACTTAGCTGCATCCTCGGGTGTTTTGTTGTATTTTGAGATGGTTTCACTAAGTCATCATAGAGGCTGGTCTCTAACTTGTGATCCTCATGCCTTAGCCTACTGAGTCTCTGGGATTACAGGTGTGCACCACTGCACCTGGTGTGTTTTATGATATTGAGGAAATTCCCTTGTATACCTAATTTGTTGAATTTTTTATATAATGAAAGAATATTAAGCTCTGTTGAATATTTTGTATGTATGTATTTTTTTTTCAGAGACAAAGACAGGTTTATTTAGGAAAGTGAGGGATACACATTTGAGGTAGAGGAGCACAGGCAGTTTTGAGAGAGAGCGAGTGTGAGAGAGGGAGAAAGGGAGAAAGAGAATGTGTGTTTGAGAGAGAGAGAGAAAGAGAAAGCTGTATGTATTTATTTAGATAATGTATTTTAGTCTTTCATATTGTTAATGTATATATTACATTGTGTACGTTAAAACCAAACTCATATGCCAGGAATAAATCCTAGTGATTATGGTGTATATTCTCTTTGGTATGGTGTTGAATTTGGCTCGCTAGTATTTATTGAAGATTTTTACATCTATGTTCCTAAGTAATACTGACCTTTAGTTTTTTTTTTTTTTTTGCCTTTAGTATCAGGGTGATGCTGGCCTCATAAAATGTGTTTGGAAGCATTCTCTCTAATTGTATTTTTAGTAAGAGTTTAAGAGGGATTGGTGTTCACTTTTTGAATGTTTGATACATTCAACCTTGAAACTCTTCAAAGGGCTTTCATTATACTTGAGTCTGTTCTTCTATAATTGTTGGATTCAGGCCTTCTATTTAATTTGATTCAGTGTTGATAGGTTCTATGCTTGTGGGAATTTATCCATTTCTTGGAGGCTATCCAGTTTGTTTTTATATCTTTGTTTATACAAGTCATTTGTATTTTAAGGCATCAGTTGTAACTCTCCTTTTTTTCATTTCTGATTTCATTTATTTGAGTCTGCTTTCCTTTTTAAGAAGTCTAAGCTGGTCGTGGTGGTGCATGCTTGTAATCCCAGTACTTGGGAGGTTGAGACAGGAGGATCACAGGTTTGTGGCCAGCCTCAGCAAGTAGTGAGACTCTCAGCAACCTAGTGAGACCCTGTTTCAAAATAAAAAGGAAAGTAAAGCTGGGGATATATAGCTCAGAGGTAGAATGCCCCTGGACTCAATCCCTAGTACCACAAAAAGCAAGCAAGCAAACAAACAGAAAACAAACCTAGCTCAGGGGTTACCAGTTTTGTATATTTATTTAAAAACTCAGCTGGGCATGGTGCTTTAAGAATGTAATCATTGAGCCGGGCGTGGTGGCGCACGCTTGTAATCCCAGCATTCGAGAAGCTGAGACCTGAGGATCCGGGTTTGCGGCCAGCCTCAGCTACCTAGTGAGGTACTCCGCAACTTAGTGAGACTCGGTTTCAAAATAAAAAGAATAAAAAATAGGGCTGGGGGTGTAGCTCGGAGGTAGAACGCCCCTGAGTTCAATCCCTAGTACCGCAAAAAAAAAAAAAAGAATGTAATCTTTGGGAGGCTGAGACAAGATGGCAGGTTCTAGCCAACCTCAGCAACTTAGATCCTCAGCTATTTAGGAGAAACTTTTTTTTTTTTTAAAGCAGCTGGGGGTGTAGCTTGAAGGTGGACTGCTCCTGAGTTCAAGCCCCTGTAAAAAAGAAAATTAAACCTCTTAGTTTTGTTTTTGTAAAAATAGTTAATCTATTTCGTATTTATATTTCAAATTCCTTGAGGTATATTTACGCTGTTTGAGATTTCTTTTCTTTTCTTTCTTTTTTTTTTTTATTGCGGTACTGGGGATTGAATTCAGGGGCGCTCTACCTCCGAGCTACACCCCCAACCTTATTTTTTATTCTTTATTTTGAAACTGGGTCTCGCTAAGTTGCGGAGTGCCTCACTAGGTAGCTGAGGCTGGCCGCGAACCCGGATCCTCCGGTTTCAGCCTCCCGAATGCTGGGATTACAAGCGTGCGCCACCACGCCCGGCTTATTTTCTTTTTTAATGTAAATGTTTATCATTATAAACTTCCTCTTATGACCAAAGTATTTTATTTAATAACATTGAAATGAAATTAGAAACCCATGACTGAAGAAATGTTTAAAATTCACAAATATGTGCAAATTAAATAACATACTCCAAACTATTCAGTGAGTTAAAGAAATCACAAAGGAAATTAAAAAGTACTTAGATGTCAATGAAAACAAAAGCATCTAGGTATCAATATATGGGATACAGTAAAAGTAGTACTTATCAGGAAATAAATACCCCCTCAGTAATTTTATCATTTCAGTGGACCATGCAATCATTTCCTTTTCATTTGCTTGCTTGCTTGCTTGCTTAAGGGACTAGGAATAAACTCAGGCATTTTACCTCTGAGATATACTCTGAGATATACTCCCAGTCCTTTTTTTATTTTTTATTTTGAAACAGGGTCTCACTAAGTTGCTAAGACCTTGCTAAATTGCTGAGACTGGCCTTGAACCTGCAATTCTCCTGTTTCAGCCTCTCAAGTACTGGGATTACAAATGTAAGCCACCAGGCCTGGTTTCATTTTCTTTTTCAAATTGATTTTTCTATTGGCACATTGTTCTTATACATTATCACTTTGAACTTCATTGTGTGTGTGTGTGTGTGTGTGTGTGTGTGTGTGTGTGTGTGTTATTTTTGTACTGGGGATTGAACCCAGAGGTGTTCTACTTCTAAGCTACACCTACAGCCCTTTTATTTTTTTATTTTGAAACAGGCTCTAACTTTCTTACTAAGTTAATGAGGCTAGCCTTGAACCTCTGATCCTCTTATCTCAGCCACCCAAGTACTGGGATTACAGGTGTGTGCCATTGTGCATGGCTTTCATTTGCTTTTCTGTTTTTGGTATTGGGAATTGAACCCAGGGGCATTCTACCTCTGAGCTACATCCTCAGCCCTTTTATTTATTTTGAAACAGGTTCTCTCTAAGTTGCTGAGAGTCTCACTAAGTTGCTGAGGCTGGCCTTGAACAGTGTAATCCTCCTGTCTCAGTTTCTCCAGTACTGGGATACAGGAGTACAACACCATTCCCAGCTTTCTTTTTTTTTTTTAAAGTGGTATTGGGGATTGAATCCAGGGGCATTCTACCTCTGAGTCACACCTTGCTGGCCTTTAAATTTTTGTTGTTGTTTTGTTTTGAAAAAGGATCTCGCTAGGTTGCTGAGAGTCTCATTACTTGCTTAGGTGGCCCTTGGACCTGTGATACTCCTGTCTCGGCCGCCCAAATACTGGGATTACAAGAGTGTACCACCATGCCTGGCTACTCTCATTTGCTTTTATAGAAAAATAACCTATTGAAATTATTCTGGACAGAACAAAAATAATATTTACATTTTGTACATCAAAAAGATTTATTTTTGAGCCGGGCATGGTGGTCCACACTTGTAATCCCAGTACTTAGGAGGCTGAGACAAGAGGATCTCAGGTTCGATGACAGCCTCAGCAAGTAATGAGACACTCATCAACCTAGCAATACCCTGTTTCCAAATAAAAATAAAATAGGGCTGGGGGTGTAGCTCATAGGTAGACTGCCTCTGGGTTCAATTCCCAGCATTACACACACAAAAAGTTGAAATGTTATTCCAAGAAACAAGATTTATAAGTTTTCCCCCTCTTCCAGTATGGTCCATATCATACAAGGCTAAAGCCTCTAATGTAGAAATACCTTGGTTGAAATAGAGAATTCTTCATCTTCAGGTTTTTTTTTTTAAATTAGGTGTAGGCAACAGCAATGAAGGAGGAAGAGGAAAGGCAGGCGCAAAACTTTTCCAAGATTTTCAGATGTTAAGTAGAATCTGGACTCATCCTTGGTGTTTGCAGCTGGACTACATTAGCAAAGAAAATAAGGTAAATCAGGTCCCTAAAAGTATTTAAAAGATATCCTTTAGAAGTGTAATAACATTAAGCGAAAGGTCAATTTTTGATTCACTGTGTATTCAGAGCAATTTTCTATTTCTTTAATTCAACCTTTTTATTTCTAGTTAATTTCTGTATGTCTTCCATGCATTTTGATTACAGAGGGAATACTAAATGTTCTTCTATTGAGCACAGTTTTAAAACTTTTTATTTTGAAATAATTTATATACTTATAGAAAACTTGCAAAAACAGTTCATAGTTCCCCGATACATTGGACAGTTTTCCCTGGTTTTAACATCTTGTATTTCCAGAATGAAATGTTTAGTTTTAAGAAATTAACTTTGGTACAGTACTGTTAACAACAGACTCTGTTTGGGTTTCATCTGTGCTGTTTCTTTTTCTTTTCCACAATCTGGTCCAAGACCTTCTGTTACATAGTTTTATTTGTCAGGTCTCCTCCAATCTGTGATGGTTCTCAACCTTTCCTTATCTAATGTCAATTAATTTATCCTTAAATGAAGTAAGACATACTAATAATTTTCAGTGTACATTGAAATAAGCTACTCAAACATTTGTCATTTTTTTTCCTCTAGGGATATTTTGATGAAGATAGTATGGACGAATTTATAGCTTCAGATTCTGACGAAACCTCCATGAGTTTAAGCTCCGATGATTATACAAAGTAAATTGAATTCTTTTTGGGCCCTGTATTGATGCATTTAAAACCCCTACTTGCTGATTGTTCTCTGATGGTTGGTTTGCATCTTTACTGTGCTTTTCTGATATTCTTAATTTCCCCCTTTTTAGAAAGAAAAAAACAAAGGGGAAAAAAGGGAAAAAGGATAGTAGCTCAAGTGGAAGTGGCAGTGACAATGATGTTGAGGTGATCAAAGTGTGGAACTCCAGATCACGAGGAGGTGGCGAAGGGAATGCCGATGAAGCGGGAAACAACCCTTCGGTTCCTTTAAAACTGGATGAAAGTAAGTCTCAGGAACCATGCAACATGTCGGTTCTTTCCTCAGTTGGTAAGAATTTAGGATAATCAAGAATGCATAATTACAAGAAATATCTGATGAGTTTTCAGTTATTCCTGGGCCATTCTAATATTTGGGAGGAAAGGAAACAAAACTAATGTGTACATCTATCAATACCTAAACTCTTATTATTCTTTTTTTTTGGCCGTACTGGGGATTGAACTCAGGGGCATTCTACCTCCGAGCTATACCCCCAACCCTATTTTTTATTCTTTATTTTTGAAACTGAGTCTCACTAAGTTGCAGAGTGCCTCACTAAGTAGCTGAGGCTGGCCGCGAACCCGGATCCTCTGGTCTCAGCCTCCCGAATGCTGGGATTACAAGCGTGTGCCACCATGCCCGGCTCTAAACTCTTATTATTCTGATTCCATGTGTTGGCTAACACCTATTGAGCAGCCTTGCAATGTAATTGATATCCTTAATTTTTATAAATGAATGTTAACAATGGGATTCAGATCATGATATGTCTAATCTCAAAGCCACCATGGTATTTTCACTTAACTATATAGGACTAACTGAAAACGTCAGGTAATATATGATTATAGTTAATTTTCTACAGTAAAACTATTTATAATCGTTTCGTTTTCTTTTCTAATTCTTCATAATCCAAAATTATTGTCTACTTTCAGTTTCCTCTGTATTGTGTACCATTTGTGTTACTTTCTTTTTGTTTTTTCTCTCGTTTATGAAACTGAAAGTCTTTTTTTAATTTTATTTTTTTTAATTGGTGCCTTGTAATCATACATCTTTGTTAGGTACAAACTGATAAAGGCATACATGTACACATTTCTCATTTAACCCTACTCCAATTCCCATCCCATTCTCTCGCCCTCCCTCCTCAGGTTCAGATTAGTAAACTGAAAGTCTTAAATTGAACTCTCTATTGGCTTAAGTTCTCTTTACCCCATATACATGTTGAAGGGTTAGCACTGAGCTTCTATATCCTCCTTGTGCAACCTATCTGTGTCTAGGAGCTTGTGTGTGTGTGTGTGTGTGTGTGTGTGTGTGTGTGTGTGTGTGTGGTACTGGGGCTTGAATCTAGGGGCATTCTACCTCTGAACTATACCCCCAAGCCCTATTTTATTCTTTATTTTGAAACAGGGTTTCATTAAGTTGTGGAGGGTGCCACTAAGTTGTCGCAGACCTGCGGTGCTCCCGTGTCAGCCTCCAAAGTACTGGGATTACACGCTTGCACCACCACGCCCAGCAGCTTGGAGCTTTAAAGCTGGGACTCAGTATCAGTATTTGAAATCTCAAACATGTGGAGAAAGAACAGCGTGAAGGCTCTGAATATTTGGCATTTGGGAGTTGTGGAGCAAAACATTCTGTGAGGATGAGAGAGATGTGGGACCAGCTGAATGATACTGCGATCAAACAAGCTTGGCTGGGCTTAGCTCCCCAGCAGAACACACTTGGTTAGGTCTTGATCAACATTTCTCTTTTCAGTACCTCTCTGGAGTAGACAGATGGCAGCCTAACCACAAACCATGGCTTCTCCATGGAGTAGTGACAATTAAACCACAAATTTTCCCTCCTTGTTCTTTCTTGCTACCCCACAAAGGCAGTTACTTGTCAGTGTTCATCTTAGTTCGATTAAAAGAATAGTTTTATAATAGTAAATAAGTGGTTTTAGTTTAATGTAAGGTAATAGGAGGTTCTTTTCCCTTCTTCTGTCTGCTTTATGTACTTAGAATTCCTCAGTCCCTTATCTTATAACTAGAAATAAAGTTTCTTCTTCTTCTTTGTGGTAGTGGAGATTGATCCCAAGGGCATTCTACCTCTGAGTTATACCCACAGGCATTTTAATTTTTTATTATGAAGCAGGGTCTTTCTAAATTGCTGAGGGTCTTGCTGAGTTGGTGAAGCTGACCTTGAACCTGCGATGCTCCTGTCTTAGCCTCCCAAATACTGGGATTACAGGCACATGCCACCACAGCTAGCCTGATTTTGTTAATTTACTCTTGTTAAAATTCTTTTCTCATAACACGGTTAAGAGGATAGAAAGCATTGGCCAACTAGTGTGCATTGTCTTAAGCTAAAAGTAGGTTACATAAAAGTATGCTAATGTTCTTTCATCACTGAGAAGTACAGGTCGGGTCTGAGGCAGCTTTATCACCTCCAGAAATGAGTAGCCTGTTCATGTTTTTTTGGTGTGCTATGTAAGTATTACCACTTTCCATATATACTATAATGTAAAAGGGTTGGAAAACACTGTGGCAGAGCATAGGAGGCTACATGTTGTGAGCCTAAGAGCAGATAGGAAAGGTCAGAGTTTCCAATGGACAAATGGTAACCACTTGTCTAGGGGTTTTGTTTCATTCTATCTTTGTGCAGTCAAATTAATATATAATATACACATATACTCACATATGCATTTTATATTTTTGTAGCTTATGCATGCATAATTCATCAAAAGTACCTCCAGAACTGAGATGATAAACATCTATTTTTATTCTTTATATCTATATTAACTCAATGTATGAGTATATCATAATTTATGAACTTATTTAGTCTGTACTGTATATCTTTAAAATAAAATCACTTTCTAACCAGGTGTAGTGGTGCATGCCTATACCTATAGTCCCAGTACTTGGAAGGCTAAGCCAGAACGATCACAGGTTTGAGGCCAGCCTCAGCAGCTTAGAAAGACCCTGTTTCAAAGTAAAAAATAAGAAGGGCCGAGGGTGTAGCTCAGAGGTAGAATGCTCCTGTGTCTAATCCCCAGTATTTCGCCCTCCCTGCCAAAAAAAAAAAAAGTGTGTGGGAAAAAATAAGAACAAAGTGATTTAATACTATAGGGCAATTCTCTGGTCACTTCTTATATGAGTTTTCCAGAATTCTAGTAGCACAGTGAATGTTTCCTGCCTCCCAAATATTTCTCTTTTGGTCTTCCTGAGTCTTTCTGTCTCTGTTAATTCCTGTCTTTTGGGTGTATGTTTTGGGGGTTTTACTCTCAGGCCTTGGGGGATTTCCTTCTTGAGAGGTCTGTTTCCGAGCTCCCCACCTTTACTTCCAGTGCCCTCCTCTCACATTTATACGCTCTCATGGTCCATCTTCTGCTTGCTGCCATTTGATATTCATCCCAACCTTTCTTTTCCCTCCACTTTATATCTTTTTCCTGGGGTAGGTTTTTCCTTTCCTTTCCATGTATCCCTATTTCCCTCCCTTTTCATAAATTTCCATTAATTTCTTTCATTCTTAATCTTTCCTGGATTGGTTTATTTCTGTTTTTCTTGGTCTCGTTCAGTTTCTTTCTCAATTTACCTACTTTTGTTCTATTTATTTTATTTAGGTAAAGCTACTTCCTCTTCTAATCCAAGCAGTCCAGCCCCAGATTGGTACAAAGATTTTGTTACAGATGCTGATGCTGAAATTTTAGAGCATTCTGGAAAAATGGTACTTCTCTTTGAAATTCTTCGAATGGCAGAGGAAATTGGGGATAAAGTGTAAGTTCTTTTGTATATTTATTATATAAATAAACCTTATGGTAGGTAAACTTACTATAGTGTAAACAATTTATTTGAACAAATCTGTTGTTTTCCTTCTGTCTGAAGATGTAATTTCTTTAGATATTGTAGTTCTAAACCAATATAAATAACTGTCTTCCTTGAAAAAAACTAATTCTGACTGAATGTTTGGGTTGTTTCTTTAGGACTGTTTTCCACTTTTAGTTGTTGCTACTTGAACTTTTTTTCTTGACCTAAGCTTTTAATTCATATTTATATTTCACCACTGGCAAAATCATTTTTCAGTGGGCGTCTACTCTGACTTGCCCCTGGAAAGTTACTAGTGACCTTCAAATCCCCAAACCTAATGGGCATCACTCAGACTTTATTTTACCTGTTTGATTATTCTTTATCATTTTTCTTTTTTATTCCTGTTTGATTTTCTTCAAATATGTGCCACCATTCTCTTCTCTGCATCTCCACCCCCAATCTCACTGTACAAATCTCTTCAAAAACATTTTTAAAGTTTTGAAGGAGACTTACTGTCTAAGCTATTAGAAAGTCCTAAGATACGATCATAATTTTTTTTTATTTTATGTACTCTTTATTGGCAAATAATTAGTACTTTGTAATTTTTTGGCCCTTACAATAAAGGTAATTTTTGAGGTGCATAATGATTGGCATGTGTATGTGCAACAAATGATCATGAGGAAAAAAGAAAAGAAAAATACAGTACCTGCGGCTCTCTATCTTTAGGGAGGAACATGTGGAAGGTGTTAAGAGACTCCTTGGGCTCAGTGGTAGACTTTGCCTAGCAGGTATGAAGCTCTGGGTTCAGTCCCCAGCACTGCATTTAAAAAAAGGGGATGCTCACCACATCTGCAAGAGTTCTGGAAGAATTTTGGTAAGGATAGCAAAGAAAGGCTTGCAAAGAGAGTAATGGAACCAGAGTGCCTAGAGATGAACTATTTCACCTCTAGATATATTTCAGATCTTCAGCTCATAAATGCTGCAGTGAAACTGTTCAAAAAAGGTGTGAAAAATATAGATTATTCATGAAGCACTTTAGGTTAGACACTAACCACTGCTTAGCAAACCCCTTCAATTTGGACGAAAACTCAGTATCCTCTTGGGGTCATTCATCTGTCAACATTTATTGGATGGCTTTTCTGTGCCAAGCACTGGTTAAAGGGAAGGAACACAGAGAAGATTCAGTCTTTGCCTTCAAGTCTGTTGAGTAAACAATGAAGAAACCAACATTCACAACTATGTGATAAATGCCTAACAGACAGTGATCTTCAATAAAGACTGACGCTGAATCAGTACTGTAATAATAGAAGATTGCCCCAAAGCAGGGGATCTTCCAGAAGACATTTGTCCCTTGGTATAACAGATGGATGAACTTGAAAGTTGACAATTTGTAGACTTGTACTCAGAAACTCCTCCCTTTTTTTCTTTTTTTTTTTTTTTTTTTTTTGCGGTACTGGGGATTGAACTCAGGGGCATTCTACCTCCGAGCTACACCCCCAGCCCTATTTTTTATTCTTTATTTTGAAACAGCGTCTCCCTAAGTTGCGAGTGCCTCACTAGGTAGCTGAGGCTGGCCGCGAACCCGGATCCTCTGGTCTCAGCCTCCCGAATGCTGGGATTACAAGCGTGCACCACTATGCCTGGCTTCTAGAAACTCCTCCTAAAGGAATAAACAAGTAGTAAATACCATAATTGACAGAAGCTGTCGAAACTTGTACCACAAAAAAAGCAGAGGGAGTGACAGGAAAAATATTATCACTCATTTTATATAAAAGAGCATTTTAATTCTTGTCCTTAGAAACTATAAAGACTATACATGATTCAAAAATGGGATTGTACCAAACAATAGCCAAAGAAGAATTGTCCATTGTATGTCTTTTCTTTCATCTGGTCACTCAGAAATATAATGTTATCAGCACTGATGGTTGTTGCCTGTCGAGTCACATTGGTTTTATCCATGTATTCACCAGAGTCTCCTTTCCCTTCCACGTAAATTCGAGACCCCTTTGTGAAATACTGATATGCCGCCTCTCCAAGGCCCGGCTGGAACACTGATATTCTGTTCCATGTCGGCTTTTGACCATTATCACCCATTTGGTATACTTCACTGTCCCCTGTGTCACTGGAGAAAATATTTTGACTGGATTTTTCCTTCCGCCCTTCTCATGACAGGGTCCTGACCTACTTGCCCAAGTAACTGCACATGATTCAGAGATCTTTCAAGAACTAAACAGCTGGCTATTTCAGATTCATGTCTTACAAACTGATGAAGTACCTGTATTACAGGACTTTGAAACATGGCTTCTGTTTTCTTTTCTTACAACCTAATCTGTAGGCTTTTCGCTGAACATAAGACTCATGCCCTTCCTTCTTCCCTCCCTCACCTGACACCATCATAAAATATTCTAAAAAGGTATCTGTCTGTTGTTTTCACTCTTATGGAAAGAGGCAGACTCCTCTGTTATCCCCACATTCTAGCGTATCTGTTAGTTTATGTCTTCGTAGTGGATTGTAAGCTGTTTGAAGCCAGACCTCTTTTTGCTTTGCGTTGCTTCCCTTTGCTTGGGGTGGGGGGCAGTAATGAAACAAATGGTTTAGGTAAGAGATGATGTTGGCTTAGAATAGAGTGGTAGTAATGGACTAAAGGATTATGTTTTGAATAGGAGCAATAGGATTTGTTAGATTAAATATAAGGTGGTAAGGGGAAAAATAGTCACAATAACTCCTAGGCTTCAAATTTATTGGAAGAGATAGTCCTATTCTGTGTATATTATATTTGATAAGTCTGAGACATATCTGAGAGATATCAAGTAAGAAGTAGATATTTGAGTTTAGAGTTCCTGAAAGATCAGAAGAAATTATTGTTATAGACATGCTTTTTTTTTCTGTTCTCAACTTCTGTCCTTTAAAATTAATTTTTGAGCCGGGCGTGGTGGCGCACACTTGTAATCCCAGCATTCGGGAGGCTGAGACCGGAGGATCCGGGTTCGCGGCCAGCGTCAGCTACCTAGTGAGGCATTCTGCAACTTAGTGAGACTCGGTTTCAAAATAAAGAATAAAAAATAGGGCTGGGGGTGTAGCTTGGAGGTAGAATGCCCCTGAGTTCAATCCCCAGTACCGCAAATAATAATAATAATAATAATAATAATAATAATTATTATTATTATTATTTTTGTTGGAGTACCATATAAAAATTTAAGCAGTGTAAAATGATTTTAGTGATCTTTTAATTTCCTAGGCAGGAATTTCTTCTACCATGTTCATTATATATGTCCTCATAGCCTCTCCTATGAGAGAATATTTGTTATCTCAGAAGGTGATTGAATACCTCAAATTGTTAGAAAAAGTACCCTTATCTTTAACTTAGACCCTACAACTATAGCTGTTTCCTCTTTGGTCTAAATCAGAACATGTCTCTTCCCCCTTTTTACTTTTATTGTGGTCATTTTTTTGTGTGGTATGGGGGATTGAACCCAGAGGCATTCTACCTCTGAGCTACACCCCTAGCCCTGTTTTATTTTTATTTTGAAACAACGTCTTGCTAGGTTGATGACAGTTTCACTACTAGTGCAAGCTGTCCTTGAACCTGCAATCCTCCTGTCTCAGCCTTCCAAGTGCTGGGATGACAAGCATGAGCCACCATGCCTAGCTTATAGTGGTCATTTTTATTTATAAACCAAATTGATAGGTATATTAGTGTTCATACCATTAAACTAAGTATTTCTAGCCTTGTGACTAGTGCTATTATTTATTTGTCAAGTATTTTGTTAGGCAAATTTTTAGACAGAAGCAGAAAGAATTTTATAGTGAATACCCATATTTAACTATCTTTCACTCTGTTGCTCCATCTTATTTTCCTTATGTGTTTCCAAGTAGTTTGCAGGCATTCCTACTACTGTTTCAATTGACTGTTGTTAATAAAATGGTGTGCTTATCATTCTTACCACTTTTAGCCCTTCTCATTTCCTTGACGTATTCTTTGTATACCATATTTTCAGACCACATGGTCATGAATATGCTTCACTTTGTTTAGTACCCATCTCAAAATACAATCTCAGATAAGCAAAGCACTTCATCTGAATTCTCATTAGCATAGTTATATTCTGCACTCTTGTTTCCATTCATACAGTCCAATGTAGAGCTACTTTTTCAGCATATAAATAACTTGGTCAATTAAGTATCTCTCTCTCTCTAGAAAAACTGCTGTCAAATCAGATTCCATCATTCTGTATTTGTACAATTGATCTTTAGAACCCAAATGAAATTTGATAAATCAGTCTTAGTTATTTTAGCAATGATATTAATTGTTAACAACTGTCATCTAATAATAATAAAGACAAAAGGTAAGCAATCATGCAAGGAATTGCCCTGATTTGTTCACATTTGCTAGTCTCCATAATATAAGTACTGTCAATTAGGCTTCCTACTTGTTTTTCTTTTTTTTTTTTTTTTTTGCGGTACTGGGGATTGAACTCAGAGGCATTCTACCTCCGAGCTATACCCCCAGCCCTATTTTTTATTCTTTATTTTGAAACCGGGTCTCACTAAGTTGCGGAGTGCCTCACTTAGGTAGCTGAGGCTGGCCGCGAACCCGGATCCTCCGGTCTCAGCCTCCCAAATGCTGGGATTA